>OMLM01015261.1:43581-58239 GCA_900302695.1 Helostoma temminkii | reverse complement strand
ATGTGCTAATTTTGATTTGGGGTCTGTCAAAAAGTATTGTGTGAAGTGAAGAAGAAATATGAGACTTAAGTTTTAAAGTACATAACAACCATTCAACAAGCTTTTCCTGCTTTAGCTTAAGCTTTTTAACTTTTTCTTTTTAATGAAAGGTAATTGACGAAGGTTCAGTTAAGTTTGTTTTCAAGTTTGTTTTATTTATGAATTTAGAAATGAGCATGTCCTCAACACGGTAGCAAGCTTCTTTACATGGTCTCATTGGAGCTCTCTTTTGTTTTTGTTTTTTGTTGTTTGTTTTTATGCCAGAAGAGTCAAAGTAATGGGCCAGAGAAGGAAAAGGATGGAGTGATTCAGAACTTCAAGAGGACTTTGTCCAAGAAAGAGAAGAAGAAGGAAAAGAAGAGAGAGAAAGAGTTTGCCCGAATTCCTGATGGAGATGAGCAGATGCTCAGCCGGGAGGACGGGTAACACACACACACTCAAAGCCATCCATCTTACTGTCCTGCCCTTACATCCTATCTTTTTTTTAATACCGATGAAAGCACAGAAAGTTCCAAAAAGGGAAAGGAAGTAAAGGTGATTTAAACTCTGACCTTTTTGTTCTCCTATCTGTCTTACCCCCCCTTTGTGGTTTAGGGAAAATAGTTGTCTGGCAGCAGAGGTCTACAAGGACATGCCGGAGACCAGCTTTACCAGGACAATCTCCAACCCAGAGGTGGTGATGAAGAGAAGACGCCAACAGAAACTGGAGAAACGCATGCAGGAGTTTATGAGCAGTGATGGGAGGCCAGACTCAGGTACTTAAACTGTCAGCACATGAATGTCTTGTTTACTTGTGGTATCTGACCTTTTTTCGCCGAACTCAGTTTGACCTCAGATCATCCAATCATGCACAGTTCACTGGTTGTCAGGATAAAACCCAAGCCAATGTCTTCCTGACCTGGCATAGAAATACTGTTGAGGTTCCAGATAAGGGTATGAAGAAATTACTGAAGTACTGAGAAGTTCCCAGGAGTTTTAATTATTTTAAAATATGAGATAAATACACTAAACACTCCTACAGAAGCTTGTTTGTACAAATGTATCAGGGCATTAATGACTTTACAGTGTGTTCACATATACAGAAACGGATCAAGAGTGATTTAACTGTAGACTTTGTCTGTTACAGTTAGGTTACAATAGGAATTATCTATGAACAAAAAACACCCCTAGCTCTCTAGACACATCAGATTTGTGCAGCAATTCAAAAAGGTCTAGTGTTGTGTCTGGGTTTTTCACCCATATGGAAAACAGTAGTCCAGTCAAACCTTAGCTGGTATTATTCAGAGTGACAGACAGGCATCAAACTGGATAAGATCGATAGACAGTAAACTTCTCCACATTCATAGATATCTTTTAAACTGACGGCTGACAACTGTGAGAAATACTGCGATAGCTGCTCCTGCTAAACGTGCTACCACAGCCTTTGTGTTAAGTGAAAATCACATTGGCTAAACAGATAAACTTGCACAGTAAGAACAAAACAAATCATCACTCATCACATCGTTACTGTAATCTCTCCACTTCTGGGCCGGGGCTGGGAAAGAGATCCGGACAGAAAGCATGATAAACTGAGCCAAATACACTCACTGGATACTTTGTTAGGTACCACCTGGACAATCTAATGTAATCCAACACAGCAGCTCTGCCATGAATTCTACTTTTACAAGGTTAGAATTTGTCAGTTTTTAAGTTCAAACTGTCATAGGAATGTAATTATTAACTGACTGTAGTTAAACACTGAAGAATTATTACAGTGTAAAAGTAGACTTCACAGCAGAGCTGCTGTGTTGGATTGCATTAGATTTTACAGGCGTACCGAATAAAGTGGCTAGTGAGTGGAGTTAATTGACAAGTAAAAAAAAAAAAGAAAAGAACATACTGTAAATAACAATTGCTGAAAGCCCAAAGTTTAAAACCTGCTCTAGTAGATACAGATAACTGCGAATTACACAGCCAGAGACAGTGATGCAATGCCTTTTGAACAGGTCTGTATGTCCCTGAATGGCTTATGGCAAACCTGATGTGAACCCCTGAGGCAGTTACCTGAACATCACAGTTCAGTGCTTCTCCTCATCCAGTGTGACAGTGGTCTAGAAATCTGCAAGGTGGAAGAAATAGAAGGCAGAGGTGATCTGCAGTAAAGGGTCTAAGTACATATGGTACATATAAGTGATCATTTTTGCATCATGTTTACCTGAGCTGGTTCACAGAAGACCATATGTTGTGGGGAAGTCTCATGCTGACACGTTTACACATTGAATGAATGAAACAAACAGGCCGGCCAGCTTGGCATGTGTGACTCAGGCGTTACCTAATCACTCTTGCAGACAGACAAACAGATGGACCAGGGAACTGACTCTAAAAACGGCTTTAACCACTGTCCACATACAGCTAACACACACACACACGGTGAGACAGGATGGCTCGTGGTTAGACAATGACGTTCTCCCAGCAGAAAGTGCTATTTTGAAAAGCTCACTTTATATAATGCTTCTGAAAATCCTGTTTGCTTTGCAGAAGACTCTCTTGTGGATTTACTAAGGTGATCATTTCCAGTTGACACATCATGGATTAAAGTCTGCTGCAAAGTTATAAAAATTTTGTGAGCTCTACTGTCTACTGTCCTTTAATTTAGTGATTTTTTTTTTTTTTTTTTTTTTTTTTTTGCCTCCATAGAAAAATATTATTTAGTTGGATTTTCCCAAAAGAGAACTAAATCTGTCACTGGTGCAAATGTTCAAAAGATTCAAATAATTATCAATATACACAGACAAAAAAAAGTGGAACTACAGATACATAGGTAGGTAGGTAGGTAGGTAGGTAGATAGATACTTAATTGATGTTGCAGCAGCCATTACACAAAAAAAAAACAATAGAACATTCAGCAACAAAATATCTACACCCGGACAATACACAAAGCACAGTATGAAAAATAACACACAGTGCACACAATAGTTACAATAGTACACTCAAATGTAAAAACTTGACAGTGTGTCTTAATGAATGGAAATGTGTCTTATTTACATATAATTAAACTGTAGCAGACTGTTGTAGACTTTGACTCTCCATGTCAGAGAGTCACTGTGCAGGCTGATGATCTTCAGCATCTTGTTGCACACGTTAAAGGACCTGAGCTTCCTTAGGAAGTAGAGTCTACTCTGTCCCTTCTTGTACACAGTCGCTGTGTTGCACTTTCAACCCAGTCTGTTGTCCAGGTGAACTCCCAGGTATTTGTACCTCTCTACCACCTCTACCTTCTCACACAGAATGGACACAGTGTCAAAGCTAGTTCTCTTCCTCCTTAAGTCCACAACTATCTCCTTGGTCTGTAGTGGAACTGTAGTGGGTCTAGTGATGTCTCAACCTGAGGTCTAAAATAGGTCAGAACCAGCCGCTCCAGGACCTTCACGATATGTGAGGTGAGGGCGACTGGTCTGTAATCAAGTGGAATCAGACATGATGCTTTCCAAACCTTTGGCACCTGCTTCGGTCTCAGGCTCAGGTTAAAGAGGTGCTGTAGAATATATCATCTGGAGCTGTGGAAAATATTGAAATATTTGTTCAGGCCAGAGTTGATAATTGAATCCACCTATAGCTTTGATAAAATTAATTGCCTAATGTTAACCTTGTTATTAGATTTGGTTTGAGTTTGTGTCTTTTGGTGCAAATAGTGTTTCAGGGGAGATGGCGAGTGCAGTGGCTGACAGTGTGTGTGTTTGTACCACCCTACAGGAGGTACTTTACGGATATATGCTGACAGTCTGAAGCCCAACATCCCGTATAAGACCATCCTGCTCTCCACAAGAGACACAGCCGACTTTGCTGTGGTGGAGGCACTGGAGAAGTATGGACTGGAGAAGGAAAACCCCAGAGAATACTGCATCGCTCGGGTAATTACATTCGTCTTATTATCAGTCCTTTGCATTATGACTGGGGGAACCCCCATCCTGTAGTCACAACATTCATTTCTCCATTTTTTTTACCGATATGTTTCCACAGCCTTGTTAAAAGCTTGCCAGTACAATGAAAATACTTCAACGATCTCATCTCATTTCTGAGATGGACAGTTTATTGCAAATTAGTTTAAAAAAAAAAGTTAAACAAGTTTTTGTCTTGTTTTGAAGAACAAGTTATGTCCTTCTTTTGACCTGCAGTCATCTCACACTGACATGGATTGAAGAAATAGTCAGACTAAATATGCTTTCACTAAATCACAACATCTGTTTTAATTTAATATGATTAAAATCATCAAGTTGTTTCTGTTTTTTTTTTTTTTGCCCACATCCTCCCATTTCTCCACTAAACACTCTGCTCCTTGATCCTCCTTTGTAATCATTTAACAACTCCATCATCCATCTGAGAGCCCATGGAGAGGACATCCAAGGTCACGGTCACATGCACAAGAACACACGCTGAGCTAGCAGATTGAAACAGAACGGTGCTTGGCATAAAAAACCTTTAGGAGGAGTGCAATTGAATTGCCTGAGTGCTATAGCAGCAGCAGATGCTCCTTGTCTGTGTGTGTGTGTGTGCCTGTTTCACTGTTGGTGTGTGTGTACTTGCATACATGGACGGTGAACTTGGCTGACCTCCTTACAGCTCCTGCAATATCTATCCTCTCAAATAAACTCTGGTAATGACCAGTCGTGTGAAATAACTGTTGCTCCCACCACCAATACAGCTGAAGATCATCAAACACCACACACATAGTCAGCTGCAATTTGATGATGAAACTAAAGTGCAGAGAAAGCCCATTAGGTTAGTGAGCATGACAAATAAGCACCAGTATACCAGCTCTTGGTGTGTTTATATTAGGAGTAGGGTGCTGTTAACTGAGATGAGAATGATCAGGACAGTAGGAAAGTTCTATGCTACAGTTAGTTTTGTGGAGAAATGTAAATAGAAAGTTTTTATTAAGCCTAAGAGGAGTATAATTTTATGGAGAGACAGGACACTTTTCTTTATTTTATCAAAAATGTTTCATATACTGTTTCATAGCTCACCACAACAACTTGAGAAGTTTAAAGGTCATCTCATGTCAAGCAAAAAGTCTATCAATTGAAACTGATGTTAAAAAAAGTTAAAATAAGTTACCTTTTTATAAAATTTTAATAAGATCTCGTTGACATCTGGCATTAAGATGCATCTTGGGCAGTTGGATCACAATCTTGTTTCACTGGCACAGTAGTGTTAATGTCCATGCTTCATTCTTGTTTCATTTGAGCATTAGCATGCCCCCTAACAAAACCTGTCACCTCCTACATTGAAGACGTCTTGTAACGTCACATTAATGTCTACATTGAATCCTCCGGACATTACAAACTAACCTAAGTACATTGACAGTATTTAAAATGTCTCTTGGGATCCAAAATGCATGTCTGTAAATCAGTAAGAAAACTGTGGTCTGATTTGCAGTAGATTTTGCTGTTTAGTTGCTAAACTGACAGTTTTGTTGTCTTTTTTTTTTTGCAGCAAGATGATAAGTCAAACAAAGAGGTGATTCTGGATGATACAGAGTGTCCACTGCAGATCTTCAGGGACTGGCCTGCTGACAGAGGTAAAAAGCACTTTTAATAAATCTCAAATTCCAGCACACAACTGCATTACATTTAAAAAATTTGCTAAAACTTGCCCTAATCTTAAAGTTTTTATATAAGGCGATACCTAACAGGTCAGACTGAACAGATAATGTGAAGTTCATGCCAAACTGTGTTTAGCATATCTTGCCACTGAAAAGTGTTCCTGTGTTAAAACTTTTAAACTAAAGACAAATTCCTGCACAAGCCAAAAAAAAACCATGAGAATTTACAACATCAAGGTAGTGGAGGTAGTGCAGCTGAGTCTGTAATCCAGCCTTGGGTTGTCAAATATAACTGCTTGGCTGTGTGATTCAGTTTCTCCCACTAGTTTCCCTTTTCTGCTTCTTTCTCCTTATTTTCTTCTCCATCAAAAATTTACAAATTGAGCAACCTTTTAGTAGGACAATTTTGAAAGTATGCCGGAAACCAGTGTAGCGACCACAGGTAAACAGAGCATGTACCTCACAATGTGGAAACCCAACCATCAATATGCAACAGGGTGTGACATAACTTCACGCTGTATATTTACATTTACATGTAGGCGTTTGGCAGGCGCTTTTATCTAAAGTGAATTAAGGCGGTACAAGGCAAGAAAAAGTCAAGTCAAGGAGAAAACATTGAAGCAAAGCTCTATCAGAACAAGTGTGTCTATTTCTTAAGATGCAAGTGCAAGAAAGTGCATGTTTTTTAAGTGCATGGGAAGTTGCGGAAAGGTTTTTCTGCAGTTTTTTGGATATTGGGTATGAGGTTGCTGACTGTGCAGAGTTAAGTAGCTCATTCCACCACTGAGCTGAAGAACCTTGCTTGGGATCTTTTGTTTTGTGATTGGACCACCAGACAGTGTTTGTTGTAAAGCGCAGTGGTCAGGAGGGATTGTAGGCCTTAACGAAGGAGGTAGACAGGTGCTGTTGAGTTGACCACTCTGTAATCAAGAGTCTGAGCTTTGAACATGATGTGGGCAGCTACAGGAAGCCAGTGCAGAGATCTAAAGAGTGGTGTGACCTTTGTCCTTTTTGGCTGATGAAAGATGAGCTGTGCTGCTGCATTTTGGATCATGTGGAGGGATTTGATTGTGCATGCTGGTAGCCCCATAAACAGGGTATTGCAGCATCTGCACGACAAACTAGGTATTAAATACCTAACCTTTTGTCATGATTAGACTTCTTGTTATTGTAAAAAGAAACTATGAAATATCAGTCAGTATAATCTTTGAACTACAACAAAGAAGAGTCTGAGAAGATTTCTAAGTCAAACAATGCATGCTGGGAAGTCTGCTGCTTTTGTTTCTTAAAAAAGTTGAGTGAATTTACATCAGCTCATCCATTCAAGTTAGAAACATCAAGTCTGAACAGCTAATGTTGCTTGATAAACTGGCAAAACTATTAACTTAAGGTTAATATGCTTGAAAATATAAAACATCAACATTGCCATATGATTATTTACATTTTGTGTACCTCTCTGTTGCTTTTTTCTTGGTTGCTGCCGCCCCCTTCTGCTGTTTTAGTGACATTACAGTCTTTTAGTATCAGCGTCATAAAGTAATTATAATCATTATGTACAGACTGGACTTTTCATTTCACAATTTGAGGTTGACACCACAATAATGTGATAGCGTACAATCATTTGCTCATTAATAAGATATTTCTGTGAGTGAATAAATGTAATTTAAAATGAGCACACTGAGAGAAATGTGTTGTACCCTTTTTTAGGAGCACTAGTGTTCCAGCTGAAGAAGAGACCTCCTGACTACCAGGGGAGGAAGGGAAGGAAAGTGGACGACAAGGGCTTCAGAGGGAAGGATAGCAGCAGCTCCCTGCCTCCTGAGAAACTGCCTTATCTGGTGGAGCTGAGTCCAGGTAGAACTAAAACACAGACACATATACAGCAGCGCTGTATGCTTAATTTTGGTTTGTTTTAATCCATTACTGAAACAATTTCATTAACAGTGGAAGTAATGCATCTGTTAGCAAAATGCTGCAATAGTAGTACCAGTAGCAGCTACTGTACTGACAGGCAACGACCAGCAGATAGCAATGTAGCACCAATAAATAACATTTGGTTTACCGCTGGTCATTGTCCTCCTTTGCATGCCAAGGTGACCCATGTGGTTACATTATGAAGCCTAGCTGTCCCTGCTTTCTGTTCCTACCAACACACGAGTTTCTCAGTTTATAAAAGGCACTGAAAGCTAAAATGTATAGCAGAGACAGCTCTAGCTCTAGCTGTGCTTAACTTGAGCTTCCAGAGCACATTATTGCAGTATTATGACACAAAAAAGCCTTTAGTTAATCCACTATTCGTCTTTAAATCTTTCTTAAATTATGCTTATTTATGGTAGCATCATTTGCCTCTAGCACTGCTAGTATTATTTATCAGGCAGGTTTTTATAAGAATAAAGCTTTTTAGCTTGAAATAGCAAGTTCAGTAAGCTTACTGACATTGTCAAACACAAACTAAGATGCACACACCTAAACCTAACATTTTAACAAATTAAGAAGCACCTCATCATCTGGTTGTTTCTTGAATTTCAAGGTTATGATTGTTTGATTCTATTTAAGACATATACAACCACACATACTATTAATTATATACCCATGCAACCTTATCAATGAAAGATTCACTTTGGAGTTGTCAAAAGCATTATGGAAATTACTTAGTGAAGGTACAAAGAGACTATTGAGGGATTGCATCGAATGGTAAGTCCATAACAAAACTATTCCTGGAATGCAGTAAACATCCCAGTTTGTTTATTAAAAAACACAGCTTGAGATCCCAGATCTGCCAAATGTGACGTTATCCATGCCTAACAGCTTGTTTCTTGCTACTTATCCCCTCTCTCTTGATGTCCACCTTTGTCTGTTGCCCCTTCATTCCATTAACTTATCTGGTTTGATGGTAACACAAGCACTCATAGCAGTAGAACTGAAATGGGTTTGGTAAACCAGGAATATACTAACCTATCTGCTTCAGTCACTGTCAGTTTGACAGGTCTCTGCCTGTGGGGAACAGACAAAATGGAAAATTGATTTGGTATCTTTCCTAAACATTGGTTGCTGGGTCTGTGTGTTTGTGTGTGTCTCTGTTTTATATGTCTGATAATCAGTTTAGGTAGGAACTGTGTGCGAGGCTTAATCTGCTCGCCCTCAAGTTAGATGATGTTAGTTTGTCCACATGTTAACACAATCCTGGTTCTTTTTATTGCCAAATAGGACCAAACACCAATAGGTTCAAAACATTCCAGTGCAAAGATATTATGCCAGAGGTATTTTCTGGCAACATAGCGCCAACCAGCTATAACCCACAGTATTTATCACAGTAATTTAGCACAGCAGCTAAATAACTTTGTTTGAGGTGACCTGTTTTTTATTTTAATTGATACCTCTCAGCCAAACAAAAATCTTAATCTCTATTGTTATATTATTATGATATTTAATGATTTTGATGCTCTGTGAACATCCTCAGCTGTGTTTCATAAGAGTAAAAATCCAATGAAAAATAAAGTTTTTTTTATTGTTTATTATTAAATAAAGAGTCTTTTACAGCTAATTTAACTAATTTAGAACTAGGATTTTTAGAGAAATGTTTATTTAATATAAATACCCACAGAAATGTTTTATCAGTGTGTGTTTGTGAGTATGAATGCCTCCATGCACTTAACGGTTTAACAAGGTATTGCTGCATTTTTTTCCTCCTTGCTGCATTTTCACCCTCTGCTATGTGTCTGTTTTCTTTCCCACCTTCTTATGGCATGGTGTGTTTGTGTGTGCACCTGTTTATGTATGATGTGGCCTTGTGCATGTGTCATTCTACCTCTGCACCTCCTGCCTGTCTGCCTAGGGCGAGGGAATCACTATGCCTACTACGCCTATCGGCACCATGAAGGTAAAACATCCACCACACTTCCTCTGTGTCTGTTGCTGAGGGATTGCTGGGAAGGGTGCAGTGACCCCTGACTCCCCCTTTTGGCTAACAATGATCAAAAACATTCCCACTGTTTGAATGTTAGTCTTTGTTGCAGTAGTAGTCCTTTTAAAGGACCAATTCATAGGCTTGCTAAAAACAAACATGGATGCCGAACAGAAGGTTCAGTGTTACAGAAAGCCTTTTCAAAATCTTCATTTTTGCTCCAGACCAATTAGTCAAATCATTGAATCGCAGCTCAAATACAATTTAGGATGTTTTGCTCAGGTGCAGTTTGAGAACAGAAAACAAAAGATTTTAAAGTTTTCTTTGTAGTAATTACACTTTGAGCTCCATATTTAAACAAAATCCTAATTTGTGCTTGAGGAAACTGCCAAATCTCAATAACACTTAATGTGTGTTAGAACAGAGCCTGATATTAAACTTTATTTGAAAATGATCTCTCATAGATCTATAGTCTCACTGTTATAAATTTTTCCAAAATGTCATACTTCTGTAAAGGGCTAATCTTGTAGCTTGTAATATTAGCTGCCTTTTGATGGTAACATTATCTTTAGAAGCTGGTCTGAGGTTTTACTGATACCCATTAATTTTTTCCCCAGATTTATTTTTTCCCTGGAATGTCTGCTTTTTCTCTACTCAGTGAACTAATGCACTGCTTCGCTTTTACTAAACTCCTTTTTTTTTACTAATAATCAATAATTGCTCTCCATCTACCGTTAATTTTTTGCCACATTTAATATCCCAGTGTACATAAGCCTATATTGATGTTATCTTGTTAAAAAGATGGATTGATTCTGTGCAGTCAGCTGTAAGTGGACAGTCGATAAGAGTGTGTGCCTGCCTGGTGCTACATCTGTGTTTGTGTGTGTGTGTGTGTCTGTGCGTGTGTGTGTGTCTGTGTGTGTGTGCGTCTGTGTCCAGACGGGTCTGACTCGCGAGACAAACCAAAGCTGTACCGGCTTCAACACAGCATCACTGAAGTTGGCTCAGACTGCACAGATGACGGAGCCATCCAGGTAACTACTCTCGCAGATTCACATAGATGTTTTAAGTTTAACTTAAATCTGAATTGTTCTCAGTTTTCTGTAAAGACATATAAAATATATAATCTTAATTTATTTAAAAACATGAGAAAATATTCATTTGGAGTTGGCTTTCTCATGGCAGCAGTGACTGACATCTGATGGCCCCATTTGTAAGAAATGTATCATCAAGCAGTTACTAGAACACATTACATTATATACTGTAGCTTTCAAATACTGATACAGGATGATTTTTCCCTTTTTAACACACCCATAGTTTATTAAGTTACAAACACACTCAAAATGACTGAAACAGGCTCATAACAGCTGCAAACAGATATGAAATGACTGTCAACACACTTGAAACCAAAGGCATAAGTTTGGTCTCAACATCAACTGGTGGCTGCCAAAACACAAATGACCTTTGCTCTGAACACCTCCCATCTGACGACTTGCTACTTCTGTTACTTAAAGTAAACTGCAGGTACACTCATGACAAGAAGACTGGAGTATCTCCAGGATGTTCTTTATGACCTGTGGGTGTATGAGAGACATTCTTAAAGCTGCAATCACTAATATGTTACAGGCTTGTTGTATGTCAGCTGTCTTACTCCACCACGTTTTAGAGCTACATACACTCCTTGTTTTGTTTTACTGTTATTTATCTGGCCGTCCCTCTACCTAATGGCACTAGGTGGCAGAACAGGCAGGCCTAAGCGCGAGGTGTCATGTCAAAGAAATGGTAGAAGTGTCACACAGAAGCCTGCTGCAGCCTCTCATCAGACCAACTGTAGTGCAACTTCAGCTTAACTGCTGCGATTACTAGCTTGTCTTCATCAAAACAGACGTGAAAAATTACGCACATACTCTAGAAATAATAATAGTCATATGCGTGAAATTTCAGCGATGGGCTGTGTGCAGGATCACTCGTTAACATTATCGCACCGGAGACTACTCTGACTTTGTATGGGAGAGTGGGTCGCAGGATGCATGTCTAAAAGCAGCTTAGATTGGGAGGTGCTGGGCGCACGGACACCAACGTATTTTCTAACTCGTGCTCTCTATCTGCTGGCGGCAGTGTGCTTACCTGTGTATGTGCACATGCATCTGTTTGTGTGTGCACATCAGGGTGTAACTCCATTGTGTGTGATAACACGGAACAATGTACAGACAGAAATGCTGTTGTTTATATAAGATAAATAACTGAAGGCTATTTAGTTTGTTTCATTTAAGTACCAAGTAAAGACCTGTTCTGTAGAAAAGGTAAACTTAAATGTCTTCTGTAGTGATCTGGTGCTATATAGAAAATTAAAATTAGATAAAATTAACTTGACCTTTGGGGAGGGCGGGGCGCCCACTTAATATAATGGTAGGGGAAACACTAAACTTGGTCACCTTGTAAAAGTAGCACCAAGGAGGGCACATCGGACTAAGCTCATAGGACATCACTCCAAAGATAATATGAATAAGTTTACTCAAATATTATTAGGTACTTTTCTCCCTGCCCAAACGATTAGGAGTGACGTGTCTCCACTATCCATATGCAAATTGACACCCTCGCACAAGACTGTTTTGAGTCGAAAACACAAACGACCACAACGAAATACCGAACAGATTTAACTTAAAATGAAGCTTCAGTGTGAGGCTCCTGAAGTACGTTGTTTTTTGTAATGTGTGAATGTACCTGCTGTTGTTTGTCTCCAGCTGCTCGGTCCAGGGATTCTTCCCCATCACTGCAACCTCATGCACAGTGAAGGTATGGTGACTGTCACACCACATGGCCCAGATGCTGACACCTTTGTTGACGGACAACGCATAACTGAGACAACAGTGCTGCGTCCGGGCTCCACCCTCCAGTTTGGTTCTGCACACGTCTTTAAGTTTGTGGACCCGATGTTCGACCAGGGAGGGAAGAGAGAACAGACAAGCATGATGAGGAGTCGACACAAGTCTGGGTGAGTTTGGTGTGTGTTTGAGAATGGAAACTCTCTACTACCCCTGTCTGCTTTTCTTTGCTTTCGTCCTCCTTTTCCATCATCACTGTTCTTCCTCTTCCTCTTCTGTGCCCACTGTTCTCTGAACTCTGAACAGAAATCAAGAAGAGGGTGTGCCAGAGAAGAAGAGAAGGGAAAAGGGGGAGGAGGAAAGAGTGTGGTTGGGTGGATGGAGTGAATTAGGAAATGACAGGATGAGTGGAGGTCTAGGGTTATGGCAGGCAGGCTGCCCTATAATCTAATCAACATGGTGTTGGGTGTGGCCCCCCACTCACTGCCGTTTCACACTAACAGCATTAAATAAGAAAGCACACAAGATAAGAAGAGAAGGGAGTGTGCAAGAAAGTTAAGGATGAGTGGACGAGAAAAAGAGGGCTTGAATTTAAACTAAGCAGCTTTTGAGTGACTCACTGGATGACCAAGTCTGGAATAAAAGAAGAGGAGCGTGTGTGAGTAACCCAACATTGTTGTGTTTGTTTCTGCAGGGATTACTTTGTTCAAATGATTCCACACCTAAAAGTAGTAACTTATCATGGTTTAGCACGTAATGTGAACTTGTTACGTGTGTTTGAGGTCTATAATATAGCTTTACGTTTTCTGTAGTTGTCAGCGAATTCAACATATTAAAAATTGGTGGAATTTGATGGCACAGAGGAAAAACATTTGTAACGTTTGTAGTCATAAATATTGTACCAGAACCTCTTTAAGTGCACAGTGCAATTATGTGAATAAAGTGTGTTCATGACAGTTGCTTAACTCCTGCAATTCACCTACACTATAATAGTTTGAACCCTAGTTAAAAAGATGCATCAGAGACTGTATTTAACTTAATCTGATACTTAATGTCATACCTTTAAGATTCACCATGTAAAGAACTTTATTTATCCCAGGAGGAAATAAATGTGGTATGTAGACAAGACTTTCACACCGTGTTTGAAAGTCAGGTGACTTTGATTAGCAACTTAACCACCTCAGAGGAAAAAGACATCAGTGAGTGCAGTGAGCCGGAATCAAGAACTGATACTTTTCTTATGTAATTGTATTTGGGTTGTGCGTTGTCTGTTTCTTCCAGACTTTCAGAGACAAGAATCTGAGCCCAGTAAACTTTACCTCCTGGAATTAATATTGAAAAGACAGAAGGAAGTTTAATATAAGTTGTATATTCATGTTTCTCCAAACTAGAACCATAGGATGCAAGTTGAAAACTTGTGAATTTGCCCTTTAACAGCACCCAGTTCAGCCAGTCTTTGTCTAGTGGATGTAAGGGCTGTGACCCACTATCAGTGAGCATCTCTTGGCCAAAATGTAACTGTGTGTGCTGCACCTTTGGCACAGTTGGACCTTCGTCAGTCACTGCATTAGAAGAGAAATAGACCAAAGCAGCTTTAAACCGCTTCTGGTGAGCGAGACTGATGTGAAAATTAAATTTAATGCTGCATCAAGTCCTCCTTTTTCATTTTCTGATCCAAATGTTTCCCAAACTACTCTCAGTGACTGTCGACGAGGTTTTCTGACTCTCAGTTAAGTTGGAAGAATTCCCTAAAAAGTATTTGCATCATCTGGGTAGTTACATTAACACCAGCTGTCAGTGTCACCTCACTCTGGAACATGAGGCTGATGTTGTGGATCTGGGCTGCTTTCCAGTGTTTCCCTGCACAGACCATTAAGGATAGTTGGTTCATTCAAGCTGGAGACACATCAGGGTGTTTAGGCTGATTAGAGCCACAGTTTGGCATGACATCTGATTTTTAAGATGGGAACTATTTGGCAGTCGGACAGCTGATCTTGTTGAGTGTGACTGTTGGGATTTAGTTGTCAGTATTTAGCATTTGTCAATGAGAGAACAACATGAATGGACAAACTAACAATTTATTAACTTTATTTTGTTCAATTCATTAAAGGTGACATTATTCATAAGGTTGATTTAGAGGAAGTGAATGTGGGATTATTTTGGTTACTGAAGATTAATTTTATTGTTATTCAGTGATGTCTATTGAACATCTCACAGTAATAATAACTGATTGGTTACTTCAATGTAAAGATCTGCACCTGTTTTTGGGAGGTTGTAGAACAAAAAAACCCCAACATATTTTACTTTTT
>OMLM01015261.1:4004-35702 GCA_900302695.1 Helostoma temminkii | reverse complement strand
TGGAGGCTGACACATACAGCAAAAACCGAGCATCATTAAAACTCTGAAGTGGTTCATTTATTTTTAGTGATTAAATATAGCGATGTCATTAATCTTATATTTTAAATTGAAAAGTGGATATGTTCTAGTCTAGTGGATATATTCAGAATGTAAGGTCTTCAGGGTATAAAAACACTAAGTGCTTCTATTTTGAGCTACATTGGAAGGATAATCTTAAAACAGATTATTTTGTATCTGTCCACAAAATCATTGTTTCTAGCATAGACAAAGTCCCACACATACGCCTCTGGTAAAACTACAAACTGACTAATTTTTTTTTTTTTTTAATAAATAAATATAGGGCACGGTGGTGCAGTGGTTAGTCTTTCTGTGTGGAGTTTGCATGTTCTCCACGTTTGCGTGGGCTCTCTCCGGGCACTCCGGCTTCCTCCCGCAGTCCAAAGACATGCAGCCAGGTTAACTGGGGACTCTAAATTGCCCGTAGGTGATTGAGAGTGTGAATGTTTGTTTGTCTATATGTGGCCCTGCGATGGACTGGCGACCTATCCAGGGTGTACCTTAGTACAGGGGACTAAGTGGTTCAGAAAATGGATGGATGGATGGATGGATAAATAATTTTTTTTTTTAAATAAATAAATAAAATGCACTCTAGGCTATTAACAATTTCAATCAGTGTTAAAATACCCTTATGGGATGAGCCGTAACTCTAGTTTTTTGCAGTGTTTTTCTTACATTATGTTCTATGGGACTTGCTGTTGCTTGGACATGGTGTAAATGCACACGGTCCATGGTGTGAGTCTACAGTCTAATTACTTTACTTTTATCAGAAATAACAGCTGGTTAGTGGAGGACACTAGTGTCTGGTGACCTGGTAATTGGAAAGTGAAAAGGAGTGGTCACCAGTGTCACTACTCTTATAGTCTGAAGGAAAGACTTCTGCTCTGTGAAATTCTGAAGATGAAGTGCAGAAATCAAGAGCTTAAGGCTATTTTTTTGTGTAACAGTGATGACCACTCCTTCTCTCTGTATTGGGTTGGCTTAGAGGGAGGGGTGGACAGGGCGACAGTCTATCCCTGAAGTAACTGCTACTTCTGGCTGCCACTCAAACAGAAACTTCTGTCTCTGACCTTTTCTTTAACTCTTTGTTTTTTTCATCCTGGTGCTCTAACCTCCTTCATGTTTTCTTTTCCCTGTGTGTGGCTGTGATTGGTACCTTACAGAAGCAGAAAAACATTGCAGGAGCACTGGCTTTCTGGATGGCCAACGCTTCTGAGCTGCTCAACTTCATCAAGCAGGACCGAGACCTGACTCGCATCACACTGGACGCCCAAGACATCCTCGCCCATCTTGTCCAGATGGCTTTCAAGTCAGTCTAAGTGTAACTGTGAGACTGGATGTGAGCTGGAATGAAAGTTTTACAGATGTGTTCCTGACATTATAGCAGCAGTACATCAAAGTGTGGGAGTGTAGAAAGATGCATCCCACGTAGATCGTATAGTATGAAAATGCAATTATGCCATTTAAAGTTCTTTAGTGCACATGCAAAATTGCAATATGAAACAAAAATTGTATTTAATTTATACAAACAACAAGCAATCCTTAGTTCAGACTCTCAGGTGCGAAAACACCCTTAATTTAAATAACTAAAATTGCCATTTTTGTCAAACAAAAATAATGTTTTATTACATAAAAGAAAATCAAAAGCAGAAAATATCACAAAAGTGGAGGTAGGAACACTTTTTTCTACTATTGCAACTTGCTGAGAAAATAACAAGAATAATTTTAAGACTTATTTTTGGGTGACGTTTGTTGTCTTTACTGAGTACTTTACTTTATGATGTTTGGGTGCAGGTACCTCGTTCACTGTCTCCAGGCTGATCTGAACAACTACATGCCTGCTTTCCTTGATGACCCAGAGGAACATAATCCACAGAGGCCCAAGATAGGTAATATGAAAACACAAACACATGCACCATCTATATTATTTTAGTCTTTTAATAAATGAAAGGTAAAATTGAAGCAGCACCTAAAGCAGGGAAGGATGAGGATTAGCAATCACTTCACTGTAGGTTTGAACCTCAGGAGTTTAACAGATACTGAGTCATTGACTTTAAAAAAACCCACTTTTTAAAACAAAGGGTTGTCTAACTTTCTTGTGCCTCTTCCAGAGGATGTCCTGCACACCCTGACGGGGGCGATGTCTTTGCTGCGGCGGTGTCGAGTCAATGCCGCTCTGACCATCCAGCTCTTCTCACAGCTCTTCCACTTCATCAACATGTGGCTGTTCAACAAGCTGGTGACGGACACAGATTCTGGGCTGTGTTGTCACTACTGGGGGGCCATTCTCCGGCAGCAGCTCAGCCACATTGAGGCCTGGGCTGAGAAACAGGGTCTCGAGCTTGCTGCTGACTGCCACCTCAGTCGAATAGTACAGGTAGGAGGATAGGACCCATGTATAGGAGCAGAATTTCACACGGATTTGTTGGATGTTTTACCACTGTTGGTGTACATGAGTAAATTTTGTTGTATTTATTAGTGTTTCAGTTACTTTAAAGCTTTGCAGTCTGTGTTGTTCAGTAAATTATTCACTCAGCGGTGAGAGGAAATCATCTGTGGTTTTTGTGTTTTATTTATTTAGCTACAGTACCTTAACCACCAAATTCACACCTGAAAATTATATTTCTCCATTCTTAAGGTTAAAAACAATCCTAAATATGCATCAATGTAAGACCTTTACATGCATAATCTCCACTAATGTGCTACATAGGGATTGCATGAATGCTTGTTGATCACATTTTAAGCACACTGTTATCTCCCTGGCAATATAAGCAAACAACCCAACAGCTGTTGTCTGTTTCTGATTATGGTATTGTTAGAGTTTAAGTAGTGCATGTAACCATTTGTTGTCATAACACAGCATCACTAAAACCAATGTCAGACATCTTTGTACTCAGGTTATGGCATGAATAAGAAGAGTAAGTAAAAAGGACCGTTAATGAAACTGTAATTACTACAAGTTGAATATTAGAGAATATTTAGAAGCCCACTGTGGTGTATTGGGTATACATACTGTTTGTAGTGTCCAGGGCAGTGCAAATACTGTCCAAACTATGTGCTAGAAAAGACAGACAATATGCAAAGAGGCTCATTTTGTTTTTTGTGTGTCTTCCAGGCCACAACCCTGCTGACCATGGACAAATACTCCATGCAGGATGTGCAAAACATCCATAACACCTGCTTCAAGCTCAACTCCCTGCAGCTCCATGCCCTCATGACCAACTACCACTGTGCTCCAGAAGAGCCTCCCATCCCGCCTGTAAGATATATTTCAACTTTTGTTTTAGAATTTTTAAGGGTGATGAAAGTATAGTTTTAATTCATTTAGTAATTTAGTCAGCTGATTTGAACAGAAATAAAAATTTTAAAACGTTACTAGAAACATTAGTGAGTTGCCTGATGTGTGTTTTTGCGTGTAGGAGCTGATAGACCACGTGGTGGCAGTGGCGGAAAACACAGCAGATGAGTTGGCGAGAAGTGATGGGAGAGAGGTTCAGCTGGAGGAGGACCCAGACCTCCAACTGCCCTTCCTCCTTCCTGAAGACGGCTACTCCTGTGATGTGGTGCGCAGCCTCCCTAACGGCCTGCAAGATTTCTTGGAGCCACTGCTGCAGAGAGGTAAATTAATTCTGAAGATTAGTTAATTTATATACATTTTTCATATATGAAAGTGAATTTTTAGCAACAATATTAGTAATCTGTTTATCAACAAGTTGGGCATGCATGGGTTTGCGCAAATATTTCAAATATTTTACTGTGTTATTTCCCATTATTATGTAAAGCAGGAACAAGTGATTATTTGATTAATACCAAATTAAAATGTAAATTTAATAAATCTAGAGATTTCAACTACTTATTTTATTTAGAAAACAGATGTGCATTGATTGATAATAACAAAAAATCTGTAAAATTAATGGCTTACTGATTACTGATGGCTTGTGAACAGCGATACAGCAACTGATGTCATGTCACTTATGTTAGGATGTGTATGGAACTTTAACTGTAATGTAAATGAAGATTTTTGTATGTATATGTGTTTTCTGCATCAGGTTTTTGCCGGTTAATACCACATCCTCGTTCTCCTGGTACTTGGACTGTCCACTTTGAAGGAGCTGACTGTGACAGCCACTTCTCTGCTGCTGACAACTCTGAGATGGTAGGACATCAGCACACTCTTACTAAGTCTCTGTCTTACCCATTCTTTGTGTGTTTTGTGTGGCATCCCGGGTGAGGTTGCTCAGAGGAGGTTTAGTAATGCTGACTCACAGAAACTGCAGAGACCAAAAGTGTACAGTAGATCTGACAGCTGCGGGTTCTTGGAGACACAGAAGACTCTGCGATCACATCAGAATAACTTCAGGACTTTGCTTTACCTTTACCTGTCTCCATTACTGAGGCTTTCTTTAATTGGCCTTTGTTTAATCAGTGATGCTTTTTTAAATTTATATTTTATTTATGTTTTCATCAAATGCTAAAGTTTTCTCAGCCTAATTTAGCTCTAACTGGCACAACTGACAATATGTTGGGATGTGGGTAGGGTAGTAGGATTTAGCAGGCTAGTTATTAATTTTTTATTTATACAGAGAAATTGACTGAGGATAGAGCTAAAGTCACGAGGAAATGAGAAAAAGATAGAAACACATAATACAGTGATTGTGACACAAAAAAAACTTTAATGGGAAAACTGAAGAAACATCAAGAAGCGCAACAGAAGGGGTTTACACTACATCAGATACACAAGACATCAGAATTTCACCCAAATGTCTCTTGTGTGTAGCAAAAACAAATGAATCAGGCTTGCTGTTCCATGCATCGACAGCTCATGCTGTACGGTATTATAGTATATGCAAAAATGGCCTCTACACCACAAACTAGCGTAATTGCCTAAAAATATATCACTGATTTTAAGAATGAAAGTACAAATGGCAACAGGAGACAACGCAGCCTTGCAGTTCATGTTACCAAAGTGTGGTGCATAAACTTCAGAAAGCTTTACAGATTGCAGTTATTGCCCACTTAAAGTTATCGACAGAATGTCTGAAAATATCCAGATTTCTTTCTGGATATATCGATACCTCACATGCCTAAAAATGTCAAATTTTCTTTCTCAAACTCTCGTATAAAATCAGGTCAAAATGCTCCTCTGCATATGAACTTTAATGCATTAAATCCAAAATAAATTAAACGGTGATTCAGTAACAATCAGGTATATGAGCAAAAAGCTAACATTAAAAAAATGCTAATTGATTGTTGGAATGTAAAATAAGTATAATCTTAGTGTCAGAAGCATTGACAAGGTTGATTTGCAGTGAAATATTCCAAACCTTTCTGCTGGATAATTTAGATGGTAATTATACTGTATTTACGGGATGTAAGAGAGATTAGACTGCAGTTCCAGTAGTTGGGACATGAGGGATCAGTTTCCAGGTGGAATTCAGACTACAAAAGGTAAAATTCCTGAACAAAGATGGAGCTGTGGACAATTTAACGGCTAACAACTGACATAGTTTTACTATTTTTAGAAATGTTTGAGCCTGGAAATTGCTTTGATTTGTGGTGTGTGTGTGTGTGGGGTCTCCTAGTTGGAAGATAGTGATTACATGACTGCAGAAGGGGCAATTTAGTTTTCTCAGCAGCCTCCACAGACACACACACAACTGAATCAACACCAATCACACTGCAGAAGTTAGTTAGCGAGCAGGGAGCAGTAAATGATAGACCTTTTTTTTGTTGCACCAAACACACGTACACAAAAGCACACATACAACCACTTCCTCTGTAATTGGCCTGTTTATCCCTGCTATGCTATTACATGACTGTAGTCTCGACATAATGCAGGCGTCTCTCACAAACACACACACACACACACACACTCTTGATTAATGGTGTGTGTTCAGCTAGACAAGAGAGGGTGAGGCTTGGCTCATCTGGAGCTCTCGAGCCGTACAGCTCTGCTCCGCATAAGTGGATATGATGTAGTATGTTTACGAATTTGAACCAGAACACACAAAAACACAAGAAGTGGTGCACAGGCACAGGCTCCCTTCCCACAACACCTCAACATACAAATTCACGGTTGCTAAAATAGACACCTTTTGTGCATGCATGCTTAAATATGGTGTAGCTGTTGTGAAGGAAATCTCCAGTCGTCCGTACAATGTCACAGTTTGGTTATAAGGTTGAAACTTAGAGGAGCCCATAAATAAACTTAGCTGCATCCAAGTTCCTGAAATAAACGACAACAAATGCGGACACAAGGTGAGGGTGTAACTGTCTCAGGTCCTGTGTGTTTTCTTTGCCAGCTCATTCTTGTCCAAAGTGCTACTGTACAAGAGAAGGTGCTTCTGTGACTGGAGTTGAAAAGACTTTTCAGCAAGCAGTTTTCACATGTTGGAAACACCAGCAATGTGATGACAACATCCTTTTGATACATGAGATTGTGATGAAGTCATTTGTTGGTGTTTTTAATGGCACCAGGATACTTATCTGTGCTAGTAAGTAGACACATGTGGTTTGTATTTGGAGCATTTCAACTGTTACATTTATTTCCTTTTAACAGATTGTCGGTCTTCCGCTGTCTAGGCTTTGATGGCTTTCTCGCTCCAGTAATGCTGTAGTGCAGTCCAGGTTGAATCCTGTAATTATTATGTCATTTTTACACAAGAAAACTGTTTGGGTGACTCCTTAACTGTGTGATAGAATCAAGAATGTGTTGGTTTGCGGCCAGAAAGCGGTAGTTTTCCGTTCCGTTTATTTCTTTCTGCACCCTTAAAAGTCAAAGCAGCTGTAATCAGAGCCTGTGATGTTTAAACTGTGAAGGAAAGCAGCTTTAATAATACAACACATTAGAAGAAAAACACTAAAGTTATATTAAAGAATACTAACCACGAAAATACTTTTACATTGTCACACTGTTTTCATGTGGCGGTTTGTAGAAGCATGGAGTTAAGAAGACTTTTGCCAACTTTAAGTACTCAAGTGCTGATGCTTGTTGGTTGGTACTCATTTAAGTGATGGATATTGATTTCCAACATTGAAATGCCGCTATCACTCATCATTGTAGTGTAGTCAGTTCATACGTTTGTCCAATCGTGCCGTAGTTGTGTCTTAGTTGCTATGTGATTGTTGTTGTGTTTGGTTCTGGGTGTTCCTGACTCAGTCCAACTCACTCGAGATGCCGTCACACAAAAATAGACAGTGCATAGTAGACACACTGTTGTAGAAGTCTGACATGAGTCTATTTATTTTGGAGTATCCTTTTGTCAGAGCGTTTATTCGTGATGTGGGAAACCTCGGTAGCTCTCTCTATTTTGCTTTGTTTCTCCCTCTCTCTCTCCCCACCCAGTCACCCAGCCCTGCTTAGCCCTGATGTGTGTATGGGTATCCACGATGTGGTTTTCATTCTTGACTCGATTCCAGCAACCGCAGGTTCCTCTGTGGTCTTCCCCTTTCCCCTTTATCCCTCCTTCGTTCCTTCCCTCCCTTTTCTCATCCCTCCCTCTTTTTACTCCTCAGTCTCACTTTCCTCCGTAATGTTTCAGAGCTGTCTGAGGGAACTCGCTAGTGGACGATCGCTCAGTCATTGACCCCGAGGCTGTTACAGACCCTTCAAAGAGGTTTCATCCTCACTCACAGTTTGTCTCTTCCTGTCCATCTGTCTTTTCAGCCAATGAGGAAAGAGCCGGAGGTTGTCACGGTAACCCTGAAGAAGCACAATGGCATGGGCCTCAGCATCGTGGCTGCCAAGGTAAGAAACGCCAGGTGGAAATGTGTGTTTATGTGTCTGTCTCTGTGTGTGTGAATGGTTCATCCAAAATCCAGCAGATCTTGAGATTTCTTGGAGCTTTTCAAGAAACTTTTTAGTGAGAAAACTTCTCTTTTAAGGCGCAACTCATGCATTTTTAACACTTTTTCTAAAGCAGAAAGGTGAAGGATTGTCATGTATTTTTGACAGGAAGTCCAAAAATAACTTGGTGATGTTTGGCTGTTGAGACGGAGCTTGTTAAGTGTGTGTGCATGTGTGCGCGTGTGTGTGTGTACTGATTGACACAGGGTGTTTTAAATAGGCTGCTTTCACTGTTGAGTCTGACAGCAGAGCAGAGACTAAACAGTGGTATTGCAAAGAAACGTCTGGATGAGTTCTGGACAGAAACATGGTTTGCTGTTGTAGGGGAGACTGGAGAGTGGGATAATATGACTGGGATTGTATATTTGTTCACACACATCTGAACTAATTACAAAATTAAGCGCTAGCCCTGGAATCGCTTTGGTGGAAGAGGGGTTTGATATACTAACAAAACCTGGGAAAAAAAATAACCACACAACTGTGATGCCAAACTGGTTTGGATTAACTAAGTGACCCGAAGAAATGGAGAAAAATATGGATAAATTTTCTTATATGATGCAATTTATACTAACAATTAAAACACGTTGGGAGGACTCAGTGATCTTAAAAATTATTAATGCTGTTTAAAAAGTTTACAAACGTGCACAGTGGCGACACCTGCTGGGTAAACTTTAGTAACCCATTTGACACCAAGTGTTTATTAATTGTATTATAATAATAATAAGTATGTAAGAAGTGTTAATTATTTGTCATGTAAAATGGAAATGTCAAAAACATAAACTTTAATAAAATAAAACACGCTACATCACCATTCTGACTATTTAACAGTTTGATGAAATGAAAACTAATCATTATCACCATGCGGTGCCTCTTATATTAACAAGAACTCTCATATTTTGGGGTTTTTTTCCCTCTTGTGGATTAAATGTTTTGTGGAGCATTTAATGTTAGTCACTAGTTCATAGTATTCACCTCAGAGCCACTAAAATGTCTCACATCGCTGGGAATTTAATTTAAGATGGCAGTGAAATGCAGCACAGTTGGATGTCAGCTTTGACTAACAAATTGGGGGACAAGGCAGTTACATAATTCAGTGTTAAGGGCTTTTTCGTGCGAGGTTGCTGCTTCCTGCTGTATCTTATTATATCCTAATGGAAAAGGTGTAACTATGCAACACCGCAGCTAGTTGACAATTAAGGTTTGTTAGCTGTCTGAGTAGGTATGGAGATGTGCCATGTTGTTGTGGTGTGAGTGGTTTTATGCTTTTTAAATAACAGACAAAATGAATGAGACGCATGAGCAGGGTGAGACCAACATGTCTCCTGTGTAAAAAATGACTCTTTCCCGTTTTCTTTAGAGTAGAGTGAGTTTCCTGCTGAAGCTTTTGTATGTGTGTGTGTGTGTATGTGTGTGTGGAGGAAGAGTGGGAAGGAAGAACATACTGAGGAAACCTCCATGCTGTGTTTATTTTCATTGAGGAGAAGAAGAACAGGCAGAAGTTTGTGTTTCTGTGTGGAGCAGGTAGAGTGAATTTTGTCAAACAGCTGCTTGACTTCTTGGTAAACTGGGCTGAGTTCTGTCCTGTTATATAAGTGTGTGTGTGTGTGTGTGTATGTGTGTGTTATTTGCCTGGTGGAGCTGCAGCAGCGCTCCACCTCAGTCTGACCAGCCGGTGTCCCAGCCAACACTTCACCTCTGGATCTCTGCCTGGATTCACTGTTTTTTATTGAATGCACTGCAGTTAAAAGCCCTTAGAGGAATTTTGCTGCACTTGGGAACATTTAAGGAATTTACTGCTCTTTGTAACCTCATACACTACACTTTCCTGTAGGAGTTTATACTTTTTAAATTTTTTTTTTGTTTAAACTTTTTTAATTTTACTATGTGTAAAAATTCGCTTTATTTTTTAACCCCATGTTTTCACATGTAACTAGTGATTTTAGACGTAGGCATTGGCGTTTGGACTTGTCACTGCTTGTTAGCAGGTTGAAACCCTCTCTGGGATAAAAGGAGGCGTGTGCAGTTTGTGCGTGTGTCCCAGTCTGGACATCCCAGTGTGAACTGGTCTGGATAACGCTGACGAGCAGCTGCAACATGTGGTTTTCTGTGGTGGGCAGGAAAGACGAGGTAACAGTGCTTTTATCGTTGTATGCCCTTCCTTCATATTGCATAGTACTTTTTAACTTCTAAAAGCACTGTGAATTTTTATTTTTTTTGAGAAAGCTAAATATAAAATTTTATTTGAATGGTCTGTGCAACCTTGTGTACATAGGTGTGTTTCTAATTACTAATTTCTTGATCAACAAGATTCGCCAGTGTCTTCATCATACCGGGGTTGTCTTTGTCTGTGTTAGTTCACCTGCTGTCTCTGCAAACACACTGGCTTTATTCAAAAGCACCTGCTGAGGAAGAATAACAAAGTAGTTAGCTTTGTATATTGAACGTGTGTCTGTGTGTGTGGTGTTTTACCATGTCCTCTCTAGTGCGATGGCCTTCGGTTTCTGACTTTTCGCAGTTTACTTTCAGGGCAGTTAATAGTTAAACTAAGGTACACAGGAGCTACACAGGAGTTAAATCATAAACTCATAACTAAAATGCCTCCCTATAAAAACTGCAGTTTTTCATTCATTATCCCATACTAATAAAATTATTAAAGGAATTGCTGCTAATTGAGCTGTGGTGCCATATTAACAATGACAGCCTCCACACATCATATTAATGTTGTTGACGCTCTTTGTCTCTGTGGAACAAATGAGTGTAGGAGTTTGCTTTGTGTTTAGGCACATGTGTATCCTTAACTATAGCATATCAGTAAAACCCACATGTGTGTTTCATGGTATTGTGTTTGTCTTTCCTGTGGACAGCTCCCAGCTGGAGAGATGAGGAAACTCTCTCATACTCATTTATCAGTTGAAGGAAGACCAGAACATTCCCTCTGTACAGATTTAAAACAGCTATGCTTGTTTGCAGAATGATGCAATCTGTGAGTCCCAGATATGGACGACATTGTTTTATGCTTCATAGCAAACTCCATTAAAAAAAAACAACAACTGGAAATTATTCTATTTGAACGTCTTGAAGAGCAGCATATATGTAGTATGTCCCATATACCAAGCAGCATAAAGATAAATATACACTGTAGAGATTATTTAAGTTCTGATTCATTCAATCACTCTGCAAAAGTCTTGCACTGAAGCACCAAGACATGAACTACTTCATTCGGGAAAACAATGAACCTTAAAATCTGAGTTTGTTTCCAGTGTTTTGAAGTATTTGTAGTGTTTGTATATGTTTGTTGGCTTATACTAAAAAACTGAGCTAGAGCTGGAACAATCGTGTTAGAGAATTACCCCCCTGTGAGGGCTTGAACAATGGGAGGATGTAATGCACACACACATGCACTCGCTTTCCTGTAAAGCTGTGAGCAGGAGGTGTTTACAAGGTGTGTGCAAGAGAACTTTTGTACATCTTGGCACTTATTATAATATCTGCAGTACGAAAGGCTACTGAGATTATCAGAGGATGTTAGTTCTTGGAAGATGTTAAAACAGTGTTTTTCTTGAGTGTTATTCTTGGACTAACGGAGACAACAGTGGCACCTGAAATAAAGTTTGACCAATTCCAGTTTTTGAGCCTTAGCTTTCATCAATGGAAACAACTAGCGCAGGCATCTAGGGACTAAATTGGGTCTGAACTGTGTGGATGCCAACCTAAACAGTTAAAACCAGAATTTCAAAAAAGTGTTTATAAAAAGTGTTTGTCACAGCTAACATTGATTTATTTTTATTTTTTAACTACTGCCTCCTGAAACCACCTCAGTGACCAAGTACTATATGTTTGCACGTAAAGGTTCTACATGGCTCTTATCTCAACAATTAATGTGATGGGCGGAAGTGTTCCCAAGTAACACTGGAGGAAGTGTTTCCAAGAATCACTGTTATCTAGAGTACGGTTACTTCTCTGCATTTTATACAGGGAGTATCTAAAAGGGAAACAAAATGTGACACCTTATAAAGCATTCACAAGTATTTAAATGTTTTTGTGTGATGATACACATAATACACAACAGGATAATTGCTCACATCCAAAAATTAACATAAAACTCGAGAGGTAAACATTTGAAATGAATGTCTTCCAGGTGGAAGCAGGCTAAGACTCTATGTTTAAAATGTCCAACTATTTTTACACATTGGTAACACTTCTCTGCTGTAGCAGACCTTCCTTTACAGGCAGCTGAGGGGTGTGAGTGACACAGTTCATGCAGGGCAGCCCGGCATCATCTCGGGGTAGCACATAAACAGAACGGCCCATATCATCAAATATTCTTGCTATGGTTTGGCTGGAATTGTTTTGCTTGTAATATGATTCGCTCTAAGTCATGTACGTTCGGTTAGACAGTGTAATGATGGCTGGGAATGACATACCTGGGCTCCAGCGGCTGAGGAGGTGGTTGTAGGTCAACCAGACAGCAGGTTGACATATATTAACACCATAACCTCTAATCTTGGTGTGCTCCCGGCCTGTGTTAGCAGTAGTTTTGTGTTGAGTTTCTCAGTGTGAGTCAGCTAAAGAATGAATCGGGAGAAAAATGTCACATCACTATGATTCTGAAATCCAGAGAAAAACACTTTATTGATGTGGTTTAAGTACTTTCCAGAAAATACTGCTTTGTTTCCACTTGTTTAGATGGTTTTCCACATAACTATTTGTTTTACAAAACACAAAGCATCCACTACCTCTGATAATTGATTAGCTTTTGTTTTTGGACTGTTGAGCCGACAAAACAATATCAAAAGTCAAAGTGATCATAATTCCTCCCTTTTTCCTGCTGCTGTGCTTTATGCCAGCAGGCGTTTAAGAACACTGTTTAATGTTCATCTAATCAGTTAAGCAGGAAAATAATCAGCATAATAATAAGATAAAACTAGAGAGAGACCTTTTTTTGATATTTAGCTTTTGCTGGAGTGAAGTTATGCAGGATTTGATTTTTGAAGCGAGAGAAAACACTAGATGCATCCATTATGCTTCTCTTTTCTTACACTCACAATAGTTACTCCCTTCACGAGCTTGTGCTCTGAGGTAGGTTATTAAAGTGCAACCGGGAAGGATTATCTCAGAAACCGATCCATAGTGTGGAGCAGCTGATTCCCTAAAAGCCATTTCACATTAATACAAGCCTGACAGCTTTAAGTAGCGCTTGATTTGTTATGTCAGGGTTGAGAACCACAGCTGCCCATTTAAACACAGTAAATCTTCTTAGGTATTCCAGCTGTTCTTTAGGTTTTCACTTGTAAACTGAGGAATGAACACCTTCACAGAAATGTTCTGTAACAAATCATGCTTTGTGCTCTTCAATATGTTGAGTTGATGATTGCTTGTGTCAAGTGACACATCTGGTTCCACTTTGACCTACACCTCAACATCAGCAGTTCTGCAGCGTCATTATCCCATGAACCCTGGTGTGTGAATGCACATATGCACACGTTTGGTGTTAAATCTGGTTTGGGGTTGTCTTAGGAAAGTTTCAAATCTTCTATGAGCAGTTTGCCAACAGGTTCACCACCTTCAGAAATATCCTGCAGTCTCATATTTACAAATGGCACCATGCTCCTGGTAACACTGTGCTTTAGAAATAGTTTACTACCATTACCACAGTCTATGCCTTGCCACAGTTTTATGATAGTCTAAAACAAGCTCCTTGGACTTCATGTTTTGGTTTTTGTCCTGGTATGAACTGGTGTGTCATGTTGAAGTTTTATTTAAACAGGTGTGTCCCTTTCTAAACTTCAATCAGTTCACTTCTGAGCGCAAAGCAAATTGAAGTAAACAGGAGCGCCGTTTGAAGCGTGCCAGCAAAGATCCTGAATGCTTTTGTAACGTATTTGCAAAAAGATAAAACTCTAAAAACCTGTTCAAATATTTGTTGTGCTGGATTCAGCTTTGCAACCATACAGCAGACACTCTCACATTCATCTTTGCAGTGCAGTTTTTAATTGAACCCCCTCTGAGACCCCTTTAACTTAGCCTGTCTGAGCATCCTTAAGAGATCTGGGGAATTCCCACAAGTGTCTCTGGAGCCTGTTTTGGCGCCCCAGTCTCCATTCTGTACAAGTCCACGAAGCTGTGGCTCCATCTGAAACAGAGGCCCTTTAATGTCTTCCATAATGTACAACAGACATTAAACAGTCAGTATGAGTCACTGTTCTCCTCTCATCTTGATGTCACTCAGAGGAAATTTGTTCCTGCGTGTTTCCAGCCTCATTATGCTATAAATATATATATATATACACATGCACAAACGCGCACATAGAGTTCTCCAGAGAGTTGAAACATTGTGAGTCAAATAGTTTTAAGGCTTGATGTGTCTGCAGTCTTTTTATACTGAAGAGACTGGGACAGTTCTGTTTATGATGGAGGGTGTTGCCAAAACGAATCTCCATTCTGAATGAGTCCTGTACAATGTGCTGGATGCACTGGAAACTGTGTACAGAATGTGAGTCATCCGTTGTATTGCATTTTTCTGCAGCAGTACAATAAAAATACAAGTCTTGTGAGATAGTTGTCCAGATTTCTGCCTTTCACCTAAAAACGAAACACATCAACAACAACAGTGTGAGCGACAATCTGACATCTCAGGAGTTTGTTATATTCAGATGACAAGGCGACACAAAGGTCGCTATTTAAAAAGAGTTGACTGGTTTTAACCCAAGTATTCATGTTTCCACTCATTCAGTTGCTTCCTGCTGCAGGAAGATATAACAACCCTTTGAAGTCAGCAAAGCCCTATAGTAAGGAGCGATATGCAGTGCAGATGATTATTGAAAGTTGAAGTAATTAATTGTATAAAGAATGGTTGCAGGTTGCATTTTTTAATATCTGATTTTCACTTAAATTTTCAAAACAATTTTATTTAATAATTTAACTGTGGAACTTGGTTGCACATTGTAGGCGTTTGATTTTGGTTTTGGCTTCTGATCAGGATGCTACTCCTGTGTTCTGTGTTCTCTGTTCTCTAGAGCACATACAAATGGTAAAAGAGACTTTAAACATGCCTTTGAATATATATGTAGATCTCATCCAGCCTGTAAACACATATCTCTAGATTTATTAAAAAAAAAAATCCTGACGTAATTGTCAGTAACTCATGGACTTGGAAAAGATCATACAAAAAATAGTTAACACCTGCAGCTCCACATGAATTTTTTCCCGTGTTTATTTCCAAAGGACTTGCCAGCGCAAGTACTTTGGCTATGCCTTCTTCTGCGATCATTTAGTTTCAAGGGGGTTTCATTTTACCATTTATGTTTTGTTTCTCCCGAGTGCTCACATGTAATTTTCAAATAGAATAGCAAACTCTCCTTAGAAAAGGTGAAATGTCTCACATTTAGCGGCATCACAGACACAAAATGCTTTGTTTATGACCTATAGTGTTGTTCTTTAAGCTTCCTATGTTTCCCTACACATTTGAGTGTCACTCACTTTTACTCATGTCTTTATCTTCTAGACCACAGCTGATGAAACAGTTAATAAATTAGACTCCATTTAACCTCTGCTTCTGTTTTACAAGATTCGACTTCACTCACATGCAATTCTGCCTCTTTTTTATCCGCTCCCCATGTTTACGAGTGAGTTTATAGACATGCTGTGATTTGTAATGTCCAGGTGGTGTGCCATTTGAACCAGTTTCAGGTGTATTTACTTAAAACTGCTTTTAAATTAGATGCAAGTCTGAAAATATTTGTTCAGTTTTCAGCAGCATTGTGAGTAGTCTTTTTGTTGGCTCTTTGTAGCCCAAACTGCAAAAAGAAGAATTTATCTGGGCTTAGAGTAAACAGAATAATGTTTCAGGGTTGAGTTTCGTATTTAGCTCAGTGGAGTTACTCTGCCATGGAAAATTTCTGAAATATTTTTCATGTTTCTGGCTCTACAAACTGAGGATAAACATGTCAAGTTGGTAAAGAAAAGCGTATGATTCGTCTGATAACATGCCAGCACTTTGCTGCACTGTAAACTACCTCCCCACTTCAGAGGAAAACAACACACAACCAAAAGCTCCAGCTTGTGTATCTACAGTATTTATTTAAATTACAGCTTTTGTTCTCCCTTTTCTCATCTTTACATTTGTTCTTCTTTGTGCTGCTGCTGCATGGTAAAGTGAGGGTTTGGTTTGAAGAAAATACTGCAACATAAATCAGATCTCTACCATCGCCAGTGGGGAGATTTTATTCTTTACACACTAAACTGTGACAGAACAAGAAAAATGTAAGCAATGAAACAACATAAAGCCACTTTTAGACATGTTTGATTGCTGATGGTGCTCTGTAAATGTCTTAAAAAGATGCACTGGTTTTTACCCCATTAATCCCTCCTGGTTCTGTTCAGTGTCAGCTCTCGTGAATAGCTGGTCTTAAAATGTTTGTGAAATCCCTGATAATGCTGGACTTCCTCCTGGTCCAGTGAGTGCAGACATATGCAGAGATGAGACCAGGCTACATTTATATCTTTTTAAATGATCACTATATCATATTATCATGGCATGTGTCAGACTATAATGTGTATCCTGCTCAATCAATATCTCAACATCTTGTGTGGGCAACAGACAGACGTCCTGTGTGACGGAAAAGTCAACATTCAAATGAAATTCAAATTTGTCTGCTGGCGCCTGGTAAAAATTGTGCAGAGATGTTAGGTTTGTTCAGTGCTTCAAAAACTCTCCCTACATAGTTAGCCATCTATATCCACTGAAATGGCAACAGAAAACTAGTGACACTGTTGTGAGTCCATGTGACAGCTCTCAAACTGACTATTTCTTTAATAACTAATGTTGAAACATTAAGGGCTCCGTGCTATGGCAGTTGCCGAGTTCACTCAAAATTACATCACTATTCAGTGGTTTGGGGACAACAAATAAACAGAATAACCTCCACTCCCAACAGCAGATGAACTAACATGAATACATAGCCAGAAAAAACAGGTTATGCATGTTACACGAACTGTAGCAACCTTCTTATTCAAACACCAGATCTAGACTCTATATTTGTGGATGTAGTGTGCCTGCATGTAATTTATACTGTGTTTTCCCATCATAAAAAAAAAAATTATAAATTAATTTTAAAAGTTATAATTTCTTAGTTTAATGTTAATGGGAGCACTTTTTCATTGTATTGTGTTAAGACGACATTAATGGGGCAGAAGGTGAAAATCATCATCATTCCTTTGTCACTTGTCACATGTTTATAGTTACTCTGTGCTCCTATGAGTCACCGTCAACCAATGTTTTGTGGAAGTTAAAAAAATTCTTGGCACACTAGTCTTTGTGTGGGGATGTTGTCAGGTCTCAGACACTGCATTGGTTGTTGTCCCCCTGAAAGATAAAATGATCCATTAATGTCTAGTGCCCATTTTCAGGCCGAACACCCAACTTCTATCCATCTATTTGCATAACCGGGTTTCTAATCATCTTTTTTGCAATGCATGTAAATAACAAAGGCTGCACACGGTCACCACTCTGCTGTCAGCTTACAGGAGTGGCTAAATGAATGGGGGAAATCATTTCATGCATGATGGTGTTTAATTTTTTAAATCATTCCACGTAAAGACCAACTACAACTGAAGCCAACATACAGTGTCCCGCAGACGTCTAAATATGTCACTTTCGTCCATGTATTTCTTTAATTCAGTTCATTTGAGCTGTGAAATGCAACGTTGGTTTGTCTGTCTTAGCGCTGTCCTCACACCCAACACCGACACATAAAAAAAAAACAAAAAAAACAAAAAACTGTCTCTATACAGTTAAACTCTGTGAACCATGCTTGTAAATAAGCCCAAGGTAGAGGGGAAATCAGACTAGTCTTCTGCTGCATGTATGAATGGATTTCTAGTAATCAGGTTTCTTAAGAGCATATAAACTTGTTCCCCAGCTTTCCAAGAAACCTGGTTTCCCTGAGGAGCCTGATTTCTTTACTGCTTATTAATGAGTGCTTCAGTGCTTTTACTGATCAGTTTCCAGTCGGTTTTCTCAAGTAAGCCGATTTCTTAACTGTCACGTAAACAGGAAACCTGGTTTCCGTAATCAGGGTAAGGGATTAAAGAAATCCTTAGGTAGATTTCTGTGAACCATCTATCATCTATCCATCATCTGAGAGGTGAGGAGATGCCACGTTTTTTAAAATCAAGCCCGTCTAAATAAACTAAAACTATTGCAAAGTGTCCCCTACGCATCTAAATAAGTCACTTTTCACTGGGCATTTCTTTAATGCCAGCGCTGGTATGTCCGCATGTCTCTCTCAGCACAGTCAGATGTGGTCCTCAAACCACACATTGATGTAGAAACACTGTTTATATTACAAATTTTTCACACACATGTTCAGTTCAGCAGCATCTGTCTCTACATATTAATAAAAAATTCTTTCTGAGGCAGATTTTTAAGCATCATGCATGAATATTTCTTTCCATTATGATGTTCATTTCTTGTGTATATGTTGTTTCACTGTGGATTAATGATGTTGCTGAACTGAAAATGTGATGTTTTTTTTCTTTTTTTTCCTGCAGGGTGCTGGTCAGGAGAAGCTTGGCATCTACATAAAGTCTGTTGTCAAAGGAGGAGCAGCCGACATGGTTCGTATCAACACTAAAACTGGACCCCTTGCAGAAAATTATCGAGGAAAAGAAAAGAGTGACTCATTGTGTTGTTTATGTTGATACAGGACGGTCGATTGGCTGCTGGTGACCAGTTGCTGAGTGTGGACGGACGCAGTCTGGTCGGTTTATCGCAAGAGAGGTAACAACAGCACTTTTAATTACTTTTACTGACCTTTTAAGATCTTAGCACCCTGAAATTATGTCATGTGATGAAATTGTACTTTCTATTTTGGGAATTAAAACATTCAAGTAAATTATCATGACATCAATCAACCACATGTTGGGAACTCACAGGGCTGAGACATCTTGAGATTTTTACATCTCATTGCTGCAATTGTCCTCGTAAAAAAACAAAATTTCCAACGCGTCTGGAACGCTCACAGTACTCACAGAAGACGGGTGTGTGTGTTTTGGAAATCACTGTTTTTGGAAGCAGTGAAGTGCTTAGTGGCTAACGCCCCGCTCAGATGAATCCAGTTATTCCTCTTGCACAGCATGTACAGGCTTGTTGTTCTGTGCTATGCCTCATTGTGTGTCAGCTCAGAGTCAAACTGGACTTAACGTTTCTAAACATTTTGGCCACAGTCATCCCGTCTCCTCACCCTGAACAGGTTCAGTGAGATGTGCAGGTCTGGCTCATTAGTCCTGGCTGCCCTTCAACTATTTATAGGATTAGTTTAAAGTCCTGTGCACACATGCACATGTGGCTGTCACAGAAAATAACATGAATAGTGTTTGTGTGTGTATGACACAGCATGATTTTACTACAATTAGAGTTAAGTGAGTTGCTGGCAATGACAAACATAATTCCTCTTTCATAATAAATGTGTTCTAGTTTATCTTTCTGGCGGTTGTGATGCCGATAGACAGAAGGTTTACTAGTGTTTTCACATAATGAAAAAGATGTGTACTTTATGCCAGTATGCATAGTTTCTTTGGACTCTTAATAGGTGTTAAAATTTGACTTGGTACCCTGGTGTAGCACCCATGCTAAATATCTGTGGTAGAGCAGAAACAAAAATTAGGTTTCTTTTTTCAGCTTGACTAACTAATGTGTTTCTGTGTTTTATATCATTGCTAATTAAACTTCACTGAGTTCTGACAGATTAGATTTAAAGGTGTCACCTTGTGCTCTGAGACATTGTATATATTCATGCTGTCTTTCCTCTCTCTCTCTCCTTGTCTGTCTGTGTTCAGGGCAGCAGAGCTGATGACGAGGACAGGCTCAGTTGTTACTCTGGAGGTCGCTAAGCAGGGAGCCATTTACCACGGACTGGCTACGCTCCTCAACCAGCCGAGCCCCATGATGCCAAGAGGTGAGCACATAAATAAAGTGTAGATGATGTGCCAACCCTGGCACAAAGCTTAAATTAGTATAACCACATTTTAATTGTCTTGTATACTCTCAACTCACTGGGGAAAAATTTTCTATTTTAAGGAGTCTCTAATAAAAGCGACAAAACATGGGACAAACTAACTAAATTGTAACAGTGATGTACTGTATCTGCGTTTTTTTTTTTCTTTTCAAAAACTGCTCATTGTATTCAGCATAAATTATAGTCGAGTTATGGTCTATTAATATTTGCTCTCCTTTATATTTTAATATATTTATTTGGATTTTCTGGCTTTTATTGTATGAGACAAGCATTTAGTGATAATTTGCAGATCCTTAGCACTATGTTGATCAATTGAACCTAAAATAAACAGAGGTTTTGTAATTTTTCAAACAAAATCTGTCATTCTCAGGTTGAATTTTGTTTTGGGATTTTTGGTGAGACAAACAAGTGATTTAAACAGGTGAACATGTACTTGTATGTAAAAAAAATGGTTAATTACAAATAAAACATTGGTTGCAGCCCTAGTCATCTAAAAAGTATTCTTTTCAATGCATGTCATTTTTTTAAGGCAGAATAATTGAAGTGCAACAGTAAATTGAAAGCCATTTGAGAAGTTCACACAGAGTCGTCAAATTAGCGTCTTAAAAACGCTAAGTGTGGTTTCAAACAGATTTTCCATTCATTGTAATGAATGGACTTATTGTTAGCTCCACTATTAGTTAATGTCACTAATCTGGTGTAATGGATGATGGACGAGAAGCAGACTTGTCCAAACAGCGTGTCCCTGTTGTCTTCTCTGCAGCACAGTAAAAAAACTAGCTTGCAGACTCAAGGATATAATGAGCGTTTGTGACCGGAGCCAGCCACGCACACACGCACACACGCGCACACACACACACACACACACACACACACACACACACAGCACCGACTTTACAAGACTGTCTGGCTGTGTGCTGGTCTTTGTCTGCTGGAATGTGACCCCAGATTCATTAAGGAAGTCTTTTGGCTGGGTCGGTCTGTGGTCCAGGATGACGCTAAAGGAGTGTTTCTCCAAAATTCCCTTGACCACAGTGTGTTTTCCAGTGCAGATGGTGATGTTAAACCATCAGGCAGTGAAGGACGTGGGTCATTCTTTTAGAATCACTGTTCATCTTTACTTTTGTTGATCAGTTTGATGTAATAAAATCTGCCAACAACTCAAGCTCCTTTTGGACATGCACTTTATTTATGCCAGGTCAGGTTCCTTTATTGCTGCCACATGGTTAACAGTGAAATACAAGCAAAGGACAATACAGCACAAGTGTTCATGTTTCCAATCATGTATAACTATAAAAACTAAACCTGTGCAGAGGGAATGTACAGTGCGGTAGGACTGAGTTGTAACAGCCCACTTGACCATTTCAAGTCTATGTGTTCTTTAAAGGGAATAAACCAAATTCTACAAGTACTTAACCTTAGATGTTCCATATGTACATGTTAAGTATATGCTTACTTCATTCCATTTTAATAGTATGATTTGCAACAACACCTTAAGTTAGATCCATTGATAGTTCCTGCTAGTTTTGTTTCACAATATCTCTTTTATTGCTGACTGTGCACTTGTGACTACAAATGTTTCCTGTTCTCCGTTCTCTCTTAAAAAGAGACCATCAGTTAGTCTCATTGTGTTTTCAATGAATGTCTCTTCTTCACATCCCAGCATCAGACAGAGGCCGTGAGAAGAACGGGAAGATGCGACCAAAGAGTGAAGGCTTCGAGTTGTACAACAACTCTGTGCAGAACGGCTCTCCGGAGATTCCTCAGGCGCCATGGGACTCATACCCTGAACCAAAGAAGATGAGTGGCGAAGATCGGCTTCTCAAGAACAGAGCCGACCATCGCTCAAGTCCCAATGTAGCCAGTAAGCCCCACACCAACCTCAACTTATATCTGTGTTCAAGACTTCCACTCATCATACCTCGAACATTGCAACAGCTTGAAGTAGCTGTACATCAAGTTTATAAGAATAGAATTAGAATTTTATTTTACCAGTTAGATTCTGTATTGGAGTATTAGCCTATTTTCCTCCTTGTTATTTATGTTGAAGACTTTTACATCTGAAATTTTTCTTCTGTGTTACTGAAATTGTTTAAAGACATGCATTTAACCACTTCTACTTAATTAGGTTATCATAAAGATGATAGTTAAATTACATATCTGTAGCATCTTATGCAGGTTAAACTGCCTTTGATTCTGTAGAGACATGAACATATCTATGACAAACAAGTCAGTGTTGGCCTTGGCATGGGCTGTAATGGAAATAGAAAAAATAATAAAAACCACACTGGTGTTATTCTTTAACTCCACCCTGATATGGAAACACAGAGCCAGTTCTTCCACTGGGCAATAACTGCCACTATTTACTTTGTATGTTAACTTAAGTCTACTAAAACGTTGGCCTTTCCTGCTGCCTCTTCAGATCAGGGCCAGAGTCCTGCAGGCAAAGCAGTGTACCCCGGAGGACCTGGAACTAAAATCACCTCTGTGTCCACTGGCAACCTGTGTGCAGATGTAAGTAACTGAGTGGCATCTGAATGAGGAATGTCCCACCTGACAACATGACACCGAAGTGACAGTAACACTTGGGGAGACACAGTATTTATACCAGACACGAGAAATCATTTTTCATTTAGGTGTTCCTGACAGTTCGGTACAGAACTGTGCTCAAATGTTCACATAGTAATAGATGATTTCTGGGTTTATTCTACAGGATGAGCCCTCCCCACCCCGCCCAGAAGCTTATCCAATCCCAACCCAGACCTACCCCAGGGAATACTTCACAATTCCTGCATCTAAGAGCCAAGATCGAGTCCTGGGTCCTGGGCAGGGGCCTCCACAGCACTGGCAGGGCATGGAGGATAGAGAACGCCTCCCTGTGATGGACAATGTACACAGCAACAGCATGCAGGTACTTTCTATGGCAAGTTTCATTGTCTGAGACATATTATAGATTTACAACATGTAAACTCAGATTTATCGGCCCTTGTTATTATATTGTGTAAGTCAGGAGTCACTTTTTAGAAAACAATGCTTTGGAACTAAAACAAAAATCTTAGTTTGGCCAAATGTTTTTGCGTCCTCTTCTACTGTACCTCTACATCCTTTTCCTCCCATTCTCCCATTTCTCCATCTTTTGTTTCTTTTCACCTTTGTCCTTACACACCCTTCACCCGTCTGCCTCACTCTTTCTGTGCCTCACGTGTTCCAATTTTCAAATTCTATGTCTTCATCTCCTCTTAGCGGATTAACCATTCCCAGGAAGAATTGTACCCCCCTCCGGGTCTGAGGCCAGACGAGCACATGCAGCCTCACTACCAGCAGGACTACCAGCCCCGAGATCTGGACTACCAACACAGAGACCTTGACTACCAGAGAGGTCCACCAGGAGGTAAAAGAAAAGCCAAAAGAAGCATGATGCAGAAAAAGTGGAGAGTTCAAGTAACAGGATGAGAGAGAGAGATGAGATTATGCAAGAGCTGTTATCGACATACAGATGTTCCTCTAAAATGCAATTTGATCTTTGTTTTTGATTGTATGACACATAATAACAGTAATCAAGACAATATAAAGCAAAAGATTGTGACATTTTGTCCCGTAATTCCCGAACACTGTCAGCCACGTACACTTCATTGCATAATAATAATACCACGATAGAAGGAAATTTTACTTTCAACATCCTCAGACCATGAAAAAATCTTATTCTTCTGTTTTGTTTTGTTTTTTAAGAAACCCTGAGTTCTGAGGTCAGCCTGGTGAAGCCAGCTGAGAAAAATACCACCCACCGTCTAGCTCTGCTGGGAAATATTTAGTTCTAAATGGTGGTCTTTCTTCTTTTATGCCCCATTTGTGACCACAGCACAGTTATATGTGAAATTGTTATAGTTAGTGGCAAAAACGGTGTTTAAATCAAGTGTTCCACAGTCTCTTCTTTATTTTGAACATATATTCTGTTGCTCAGACTGCTGCAGTCATTGGAAATGTTGCATTTAAAGTTTGGTTTCACCACAAGTGCAAGCATTTATTTAAGTCTGGGTCAGATAACACTGAGACTGAATCACAGAATAATGTCATGTCAGCCATTTTTTTGATAAGCTTCTAGTTTAATTCTGTCCATCTACACTGCCCGTCTGATGGCTCATGTGTCACCCAAAGTGTAATTTTGTAGACATATTTTTAAGGGGGGGCTTTACATGTGTAAAAAGCACTAAATAAAAGTATTTCTTCTGAAAATGGAGAAATACATCAAACAATCCAATTCCAACACTCACAAAAGTTAGAGTTGAAATATGTAACCAACACTGTGTGTTGAGTGTTTTGAGCTGTGCTCACCCCTCCCCTCCTGTTTGCGGATGTACCTCCGATGTAGGGAGACCTCACGTGAGGTTACAGTGAATCCATCACAAGGATGGGATGCAGATTCTGTCCACAAACTGCCAGGCACACCAAAAACACTGTATATGGTTTTAGTATTCAACATCACTGTTTTCGTTTAGCAGTCAACACATACCAGCTTCAATCCTCAGTTCACAGAGAACACAAATGCAGTAGCATTTATATATATATATATATGTGTGTATATATATCTTATGCAACCTCACAATTTTTAACATAATCTAGCCTAATAAAATAAAAATTGCTTTAAAGTTTCACACCATCTTTCTAGTCAGCCCTGGGCAGTTCTCCTGTGAAATGGTAATTTGTCCTGCTCTCCCCTGCTTGGAAAAGCAGTGGGCACACTTCTAACCTGCCTGGTGTGTGTCTACAAACATATGACAGCCATATGACTGTATAAAAATGTGTATTTTGCACAATATGACCCCTTTAACCATCTTTCCATAATCAAACTGATAAAAGCAAAAAGAAGCCGTAACACTATTGTTGTCTCTTATCCAGTGTAGTCTTTCAATGCACACAACACTCTACACTTCTGGTGTAGATATGTAGGTATCATAATGTATGAGGTTCTGGGATCACATAAATCTCAAATGAAGACTTTAAATATAGTTTGTTGGTCTCTTTTCATGTCCACAGGTCACTGCTAACTGTGTTTGTCTTTACAGTGTTAGGTGGTCTCGACCACTGGGCCCCTCAGCCGCAAGTGTCTTCCTCATTGGAGTCGTCCACATCCAGCCAGGAGCACCTCAACTTCTCAGCCTCCTCCTCCTCCTCCAACAAGGCCCAGAACCAGAAGACCGGACCAGGCCGATGGAAGACGCCCAACGCCCCACATGCTGTGCCGCCACATTCATCTCAACCATCCCGTTCTGACCTGCCCCCTCCTCCACCGCCTCCTCCAGCCCCTTACCCCGACACCTACGACCCACAGGTTGACCTTCCTCTGCCGCCACCGCCTGGTGCTATTACCCCAATCACAGCCCAGCAGGCTGCTGACCGCAAGAAACGTGAGGAGCAGCAGCGCTGGTATGAGAAGGAGAAAGCACGGCTGGAGGAGGAGAGGTTTGTTTTTAATAACTGTACATACAACGACAATTTACTACAATACAAAGTATTTTCCCCCTTCCCTATTTTGTTTTATGCCAGGACAAAACACACCAGCAAGTCCTTCTCTGAATAGGGAAAAAAAGGTATTTGAGTGGCTCAATTAAAGTCCTGACTTATATCCTATGACTTTAAATAGGCCATTCATACTTATAAACCTTCCAGTGTGTGAATTTAAACAATTCTGCTGGGAAGAGTGGGCCAAAGGCTTTTTTCCCTTAATAAATAAAATCATTAGTGGATGATGTGAATCATTTAAGTGTGACAAATATCCAAAAAAGTACGAAATCAGGAAGGGGGCAAACTTTTTCAGAGCACTGTATATACGCAGATATGAAAAGATGAGAGCTCTATCTACACTGTGATAAAGAAATAACCCACATTAGCTCAAAGTTAGCACAGAAAACAGACAAATTTTATTATGGAGAAAAAAAATGCTTTATAAAGATTATACATGACGGCATAAAATTATAAATTATATTTTCACGCCTACACACCCTAAAGACTTCTACAATACACTATGAGGACTTAAACTAGGTAGTATTACTGTTTTATCATCATTTCAGGTTTTATCCACTTGTTTATTCCCTGACATTGGTAATACACAACAAACAAGATTAAAATTACAATGGTATTTGTGAACTTCCTAGAGAGAGGAAGAGGAGGGAGCAGGAGAGGAAGCTGGGTCAGATCCGGGCCAACCCCGTCATGCCTGTTCCACCTCACAACAACGGAGGATCCATGCCTCCCCCTCACCACCAGCCCCCTCTGGCATCTGTGGCTCCACCGCAGCCCTACCTCCCCCCACAGCCTCAACCCCAGCCTCCCCCATCCAGACCGGAGAAACTAGCCAGCCTGCCGCGGTCAGCTGTTCCTCCCCCTGCCAGTGCCTCCACCCCTGCCGGTAACACACCTCAGTCAAATGTACTCACATACGTAGTATTAAACATCAAATTCTGACTCAAGTTTGTTAATAAATACAATGTACTGCAATTGCAGGTATGGACACGGTGATCAGGGAGCTCCAACCACAGCAGCAGCCACGGACCATCGAGAGGCGAGACCTGCAGTACATTACCATCAGTAAGGAGGAGCTCACGTCCGGTGACAGTCTGTCTCCAGACCCCTGGAAGAGGGATGCTCGTGAGAAGGCGGAGAAGCAACAGCAGCTTCACATCGTAGACCTGCTGGACAAGGAGATCCAGGAGCTGCAGGTGGGCAAAAATTAATTCAACTACATGTCAATGTTAAGCGTTTTAGCGGTAAATTTGTCCAACTGTTTGGTAATGTGTCATTTTTTTGTTTTTGTTATTCACCTTTGAATCTCAGTAATTAAATTACATTTTAGTTTTACATCTTTCTTGTTAAATCCATACAAAACCAGTGTGTTAATACTACATTTTATACTTTGATGGAGGGAAATGTGGAAGATTGTAGACTCATAATTACTTGTAAGTGTATAAAGTCTATTTTTTTTAAATATCACTCTGTTGCTTTTTACAAGTCGAAAGCTAAGTGGTGGTGACATTGATTTTTTTTTTTTTTTTTTGCAATAACCCAAAACCCCATGGAAAAATCCCTTTGGCTTTCTGTTGAAGGAATGAGGGTGATGCCTAGAAAAATACATTTAAATTTGAAAACCTTTTAAAAACCTTTTTTCTCAGTTTTATATGGTTGTAACTGTTATACGTGTTGGACAACACAAGACATTTAAAGACATCACCTTGAGTTTTGGGGAAATGCAATTTAACTGTCTTTAACTGTAATGTTGATTATCTGAAAATAATCTGTAGTTATAGGCCTAATTGGAGGTAGCAAGTGTGAATAAATCAATCTTGGTGACTAGTTCCTCCTGATCTGGACATTTTTAAGGTTTACATTGTTTAATTAGTCAAAATGATAAAACAGGAAGTTGACCAGTTTTAAGAGTTAAATATCTGGAAACATGCTTGATTTATTTCAGGCGAAGCCGGAGCGAACAGCGGAAGAAAGTGACCGCCTTAGGAAGCTGATGCTGGAGTGGCAGTTCCAGAAACGACTACAGGAGTCAAAGCAGAGTGACGACGACGACGACGAGGAGGATGACGAAGACATGGACACCATGATAATGATGCAAAGGCTGGAGGCAGAGAAGCGAGCCAGGGTGAGACGGGTGGTGGTGGAAGCGGGAGGCGAATGGATAGTGAGACGGGATGAGTAGAAGCACAGTAGATGGATAGCTACAAAAAGTGTAAATTAAACACACAGGAAAGTAAATATGGAAGGCACAGATTATCATGCGTAAAAACTGTTTTTAAAGTGATAATCCCCCATAACAGCTTTAACATCTCTAGTCCAGTACACGAGGAAGTGCGAGCCACAGGAAATTACGCTGATGGAGGAAAAACAGAACCACCTTTCAAATGCCAGAAGAGGAAATGGATTCCTCTGTGGCAGCGCTCCCTCTGTGAATGTGCTGCAATGTGCATCTGCAACATGCTTCTGTCATCGCTTTGCCATGCTGAGCTGCTTAAATCTGACTGGCTGGGAGGGAGGGGTGGGTGGTGACGGAGGAAGGGGCTTCAGGCCAGGCAGGTAGAGGATGATAGTAATGCTGCATTGACATCATATGGAAACAACTGAGATGGTGTGTGACGCGTGTTCATAGTTCATAGGATTATTGAAAACATTAAAATACACACATCTGGTATGACTAAAGTGGTTTAAAGTGCAATAACAGCATACATTTTTTCACTTGACTAGATATTTTTCCTCATTGATGATGTCGGAAATTGTTTTTACTTGTATCTGGCATCTTCTCTATGTGATGCTTATGCAGCATAAGTTGTAAACAAGAATGAGCAAAGACTAAAATTTCACTGGTTTGATTTGTTACCAAAGTGAATTTGGTTGATTATTATATCCCACCTTGATTTATATTCTTACAGAGGCATATTTAAAAGCCAAAGTGAAAGATTAACCAAGATTATTTTAACAAAATGTCTACTAATTCTTATATTTTATATTTTCTGTGTGAGACAGACTGTGATAAGTGTGACTGGGTGTGGAGGTTTCAGGTAGATTTGGTGTACTGTACTGGGAGGCATGAATGGAAGATGAGGGCTGGTTTGCATATATGTTGATGTGCATAGTTTGGGATGATTAAAACGTACACCACTATGTTTCTGTAACTTAATTTTCACCTGGGTCTAAAGTTCTAATGCATTCAGTTAATTTATCTTTGTGCAGTTGGACATTTTGCATAGTTTACAGTAAACAGAGCAGTCACAGAGAATAAGTCGGGTTTATTTACGCAGTTCAAAATGATAAATTTGACCTATATCCAACCCAAATAGGAGTGAAGTAAAAGCCTCAAAAGCCTCAGGTTATCAGTTTGCCACTTCTTGTTAGTGATTCATTAGTTGTAGATCAATTAGGAGCTTAATTGTGCTCAGGTGGCTCATTTCAATAAAGTCTCTAAAAGTAGTTAAATGTGATTTGAGAAAAACAAAAATTAAAAATCAGTTTACACCTGAAGTGTCGCATGAAGTAAGAGCAGTCATTGACTTTTTTTCACTCGCTTTTTTTCCATTAATTTAGAGGAAAATGTATTAAACCCTGGTTATGAAGTGGAAAATGAGAATAGTGACGTAAAAGATGTGGTTAGGTGGAGCAGTGAGTGGGTTTGTGCTCTTTAACAGCCACTAATCAGTGCAGTGGAGAAAAACAAACTTACAAACAGCAATGTTTTCACTTTACTGTTTGTCCTCCTCCCTCCCTTTTCTTATTTCTGTTTTACTCCTCTGTCCCTCCCCCCTCTCCCCTCCCCCACTTTAAAAAAAAAAAAAAATTTTACCTCCTCCTCACTTTCCAAGTATTTTCCACTTCCTTCCCTGCTTCTTTGCCCCCTTCTTCTCTCACCCTATTCTTTTCTTCTTCTTCAGCAGCAGACTGCTGTCCCAGCTATCTCTGTTCTAGACTTGGTATGTTCTTCCTGTTAATGACGAGTGTCCCGCCCTCGCCCCTTCCCCACACACAGACCTTACATCACTTTCTGTTTTCTGTCTGGGCTGCTCACCTGCCCGTGTTTCCGATCTGTCTCTCCCCACCCATCTGAACAGCTGTCGTCGCTTCATTGGGGTTGGGGTTTTGGGTTGGAGGCAGGGCTGGACCATGATTAGCTACAGAGCAGCTAGTCATGGAGAAGCCTTCCTGGGATGCTTGATTTTGTTTTGCTGTCCATCTCTTTGTCCACTCAAAACAACAGGTTAGGGACGGCGAGTGAAGCTACTGCTGACTAGCGTTAAAATACTGCCGTTTCCAAATTGTAAAAGTCACAGAAAACCACAACTAGCAGTGCATATAGTCGCAGAGCTGATGTTGGTGTGATTCTTGTCAGCAGTGATGTTTTGAGTGAATACTGAGGTGGAGCCTGCATGGCTAAACGCATCGCAGGGACGTCCAGGTCGAGATCCATGCATGACAGTCCTGTCAGCCCCCATCGCTGCCTGTGCAGGGTCACGTCATGATGCTATCCTGGCCATGAACCCATCCATTCATCCATCCATCCATTTGTGTGTGACCAGCTGAGCCTCCTTACGCTCTCTTTTTAAAGGGTCTGTTAAACTAAATTACAAGAAAATTGTTTTCTCTCTTGCCTCTAGTGCCTAAAATATGTGCAGATAAGTCCAGATTTTAGGGATATTTGCTGCCTTTATGAGATAATTTGGGGTAATAGCCAATAGCCGAACACTAGAAATGCATGAAAAATAAAAAACCTATATAAAAAGTGACTAAAACAAGTGCAAACAAATAACATGAAAATGTTACTAAAATGTTTGTTCATGTATATCAAAATTATAAAATAAAATAACAAAAATTAAGAAAAATGTACATGTTAATAAATATATACATGCATAAAAAAATATATAATATATAATAAAATACTGACTGACATTTTTGAAGTAAATATAAAGAGAATCAGTTAATAAAAAAAATAATTAGTTGATGCAGAACAATTTACAACTGATCATTTTGGTTCGGACATACTGTGGAAACCACTAGGAGTAGTGATCACAATATACTTTTGTAATTTGGTTGAACTGACCCTCCCTGCTGTCCAGACCAGAGAGCTGTTACTGTTGTGTGGAAGCATATTTCACTGGGTTTATGCTGGGGGTTGTTGTCAGAATTGTTTTTGCTGCAGCCCATTCAGCTTGCAGTTGCTTCAGGTGCGCTTGATTTATCCACCCTCTCTTGCTCAGTGGGCACTTTTAATGTTTTCTACGTGGACGGTGAAACCAAATCAAGTACACCTCAAGTAGCTAAAAGAAGGGCTGTTCTTGTTTTTGGCCTGCTCTGGTTGCTGTAATTTGTTGCATGTTGTTGTTGCATGTTCAGCAGTGAGTGTGTGCCTGCCTGTGCTCGGTGTTTGCGGTGCACACTGCTCCTCCCCTATGGAGCAGTCCTGTGAGACAAATAAAACTACCTCACTTTACACACGTTAGTGTACATTAGTGTCCGAGCCGTTACACGGAGCAATTTGATGTGAAGATGTACTCAGGGTTGTGTGTGAGTGACGCATGATTAATGAGGCACTAAATGTTTCCTTGTCTGCACGTGTGTCTGTCTTTGTCTGTCCTTTTGGCATGTTCTCTGCGTGTGTGGCATCAGTTGCAGGATGAGGAACGACGGCGTAAGCAGCAGCTGGAGGAGATTCGTAAACGGGAGGCGGAAGAGCGAGCGAAGCAGGAGGAGGAGAGGAGGTGGAGGGAGGAGGAGAGGGCCAGACGAGAGGCTGACGAGAAGGTCAGTCTGTCTGTCTTTGTCTCTCAGTCTACAGCTGCTTTTACCAGAGTTAATTAATATTGAGTGAATGTAGAAGATGATGGGTTTTGTCAGGATACTGTGTTTATTGCCATTTAAACCAAACATATGAGGACAAGACAAGGCTAAAATCAATCAGGGTTGGACCGATTGGAACAAAGTTTTTCTAAATAAACTTTCATGTTTTTTTTATTATTATTATTATTATTATTATTATTATTATTATTATTATTATTATTTTCAGGAAAAGAAATGATAAATGAAGGGTCTTAATCCAATTTGGTAAAATGGTTTAAACAAAGAACAACAAAGCCTTCTTTACGGTAGAAAAGCAAAAACATAAAAAAACGGATCGACTACTGGTCCCAAACACATCGTGACGTACTCACTAGAAAAAAAATATTCCAAGGTGTTTTTACTGACAGTAGAACAGGTGAAAAATTTCTTAAAATAAGATGTGAAATAAAGAAA
>OMLM01015259.1:5870-20589 GCA_900302695.1 Helostoma temminkii | reverse complement strand
CACCCTTAAAAACTAAATTATTAAATTATTTGTCATAATAATCATGGTGGCTTTTAGATCGCAGTGATGTTCCTCTGACAAACACAACATTGGTCAAAAAGCAGCAACAAAAGTGCTGTGAAAGTATTTGCCACACTTAAATGATTCAGACCATCAAACAAATTTTAGTATCACACAAAGATGAAACAGTAAATACAAAATGCTGTTTTTTAATGGTGACTTTATTTCATAAGGGAAAAAACTGTTCAAACTTGTCTGGCCCTGGGTGGAAAAGTAATTGCTTCCCTCTTGCTAAATCATGAATCAACCGCATTTTTTGCAAAGCAAAGTTCTATTTCACTTGCCACACCCAGGTCTGATTACTGCCAGATCTGTTGAATAAAGAAATCAACTAAATAGAAGCTGTCAGTCAAAGTGAAGCAAAAAACGATCTCAAAAAGCATCACATCATGCTGCGATCTGAAGAACAGATGGGAAACAAAGTAATTGACATGACTGGAAATGGTTCCAAAGCCATTTCTAGGGCTTTGGAACCATAGTGAGAGACATTATTTACAAATGGAGAAAACTTGGAACAGTGGTGAACCTTCCCAGGAGTGGCTGACCTACCAAAATGACTCCAAGAGCACAACAATGACTTATCCAGGAGGCCATAAAAGAACCCAGAACAACATCTAAAGAACTGCAGGCCTCACTTGCCTCAGTTAAGGCCAATGTTCATGATTCAACAATAAGAAAGAGACTGGGCAAAAATGACATCCACAGGAGAGTTCCAAGGTGAAAGCCACCACTGATCCAAAGAACACAAAGGCTCGTCTCACATTTACCAAAAAACATCTTGATTATACCCAAGACTTTTGGGAAAATATTCTGTAGACTGATGAGACAAAAGTTGAACTTTTTGAAAGGTGTGCTGCTTTGCAGCTTCAGGACCTGGATAATTGATGGAACCATGAATTCTGTGCTCCACCAGAAAAACCTGAAGGAGACTCTCAGGCCATCAGTTTGTGACCTCAAGCTCAAGCGCAGCAGCAGCAAGACAATAATCCAAAACACACAGATTGAGATGCTGTGGCACCTTAAACCCTCCAATGTGGCTGAATTAAAGCAATTCTGCAAACAAGAGCAGGCCAAAATTCCTCCACAGTGATGTGAAAGACTCATTGCCAGTTATTGCTTGATTGCTGTTGTTGCCGCCAATGTTTAGGAAGAAATTACCTTTTCACGTAGGACCAGGCAGATTTGGACTTCTTTTAGCTTTTTTCCCTTAATAAATGAAATTATCAGATTATCTTTGTGTGATATTAAAATTAGTTTGATGATCTGAGTCTTTTAAGAGTTGCAAATAAAACATATATAACATGCAACATATTAATAATAAAAAAATAATCAGTCACTCACATCACATCCATCCTTGTATTTTGACTGAGCTAAGCATTTGACAGAACATCTTCATATTATATTTTGGAGCGTATTTCAACAAAAACATTAAAACAGTGTTAGAATCTGTAGCTTTTAGACAAACTTATAGTTCTTTAACTGTAAAATATTTTTTTGTGGCTCACCCAAACATCTTTATGGTTTTCAACCAGCTGCCCTCTGAATCTGCAGCTACCGCTGTATCATTGAGGAGGTCACATCGGTCAGATTTCTCTGGGAAGAAAAGGCATCATCGCAGGTACAGACCCCAGACAGCAGAACCCTAAACCAAATTAAAAACACAAGGCTGGGGGTGAACCTCCTCGACCACAGTGACATAAATTACTGGAATTTACAAGATTTTAAAACCACTTTTAACAATACCCTCCTTTTAATGTGCTCTCTGTTTAATAATGCACTTTAGGGTTTAAGAGCATGATAAACAAACCAATAATTCACTTTTTTATCATGTGAGGGTGAAGCCCTTCAGGACCACGTCCTACAGCAGCGTTCAAAGGGGCCTCGACAGGATCAAATGAAGTGCTGTCTCAAGATGTTTTGGACAACAGTTGAGATGTAACTGGTGATGTCTTTGCTCTCACGAGGATAAAAGCACACTGGGGTTCATCTTCCCAAGAACTGGGCAACATTTAAAAGAAACACTGATGCTGAAATGTAATAAACAAAAGATTTGGTAACAGAGGTTATTGGTCTGTGTCGTGGGACGAGGTACAGCAAGTCTTGGGTCATGAGGATGGCACATTCATTCATTATGAAGGGATTTTATCGTAATTTATCAGTATTTTGTGTTAGAAAAAAATCTTTTAAATGAATGAGAACTGATGAAAAAGAGAAATAGAAAACTGCGTTAAAACACACTGCTTACCATGAAACACAAAAGTGTTTTTTTGACTTTTTTTTTCTTGGTCAGTAAAATCTGTCAGTGTGTGAGATCTGGTAAAGCTCACAGTAGCGTTTGGCTGAGTTTTTAGCGCATGAAGCTTCACAGGATGAGTCAATGATTCTCGGCTGCCAAGACATATAAAGAGGACTCGACAGGAGAAGGCTTTTATACATCTTGAAACGATAAACGATAGAAAGATTATTCATATTTTAGCTGACAATGAATGTTATGGTGTGAAAAAAGGCCAAACACATAACAAATGTCTTCCTATAGGAGGTGTATGTATGAGCTCAGAGAAAAAAGGATTCAGTTCAATTCAAGTTTATTTACATAGCGCCAATTCACAACAAAAGTCATCTCAAGGCACTTTACAATGTAAGGTTTAAGACCTTACAATACAACTAAATTGAAGTATTGAACTAAATTGAATACAACTTGATTGAAGACAGCTGATGTGTTTGTTAGAGCGAGGACCTGGAACTGAATACACACGCACTGAAACACTCACAAACACACACGCACGTTGCACGTACGCAGACACACTCCCCCTCACACGCACTGATACTTACAACAACCCACTACCAGCCACCACAAATCACTGGGCCATCTCATATAATCCTCCACCAGCCAGTGCCGCTGCATTAAACATCCAAACAAATTGTCCTCCGTCAAGTGCCTGCTGCAGGAAAAGACATAAAGCAAAAGCAGATAGCTGGAGCGGTGGCAGCCTCTTGTAGCTCCAAGAAACAGGAAGTTGATGTTGTGACTGCTCTCGGCCTGTGAGCCCACATCGATCTGCTCCTTCCAACTTTTGTGAAAGAAATTTCAGGGATAGCAGGAACACAGAAGAGCCACTCGATGAGACTATTCAGATTCCCCTGTATATTTACTACATTGGGTTATTGGAACTCAATAAAATAAAATAGCACAGGTGTTTAGAGTCACCACAGCATCTTTTCTCAAACAGATCCTTTATGAACTAAATACATGATAAAGCAGCAATGCAACAAGCAACTGAAGCTCATGTCTGTGTAGACTTAGATTTTTTGCCACGACGCTGCCTTAACTTTTTAAGTCAACAAATGATGTTTGCTTTTCTTAAATTAATGTTATCTTGATTAAATATGTTGTGTTGTGGCTTAGTTTAGCTCATTAAGATTTATTAGATTTATTGAACAAGTTTTTGTTTGAACTTAAAAATCTAGGTCGGCTTCATTAGAACATTAGTTTGTTTAACTGTTAATTTGGAGAGTTAACTTTTAAAAGTAAGAAACTAAAACATAGTTCTGCAGCTGACACTAAGAATTAGGTTTTGGTGGAGCCAATATGCACCACAGTCAGTACATAATCACATGAAGCTGCTCCCAGAGACTTCAGTAAATTCTAAGGGTCCGGGGGTAGGGACGGAATTCAACACCAACCTTTATCATATAGTTACTAGTGTGAAAATAAACAACTAATGTGCATTTAAGACACACAACGACTTTCTACAATGACTGTTTTCTTTAAACTACTGAAAGGAACATTATTTGGAGAACATTAATTCCAAATAGTAGTGCATGCTGGGTAGTCTCTGGGAAGTTTTCATTTATTATTAACTATATATAATGAATTGAATGAAATTAATTAATTCAACTCACATTTTTAAGTTAAAATATTCCAAGTCAGAACAACTAAAGTTTCCAAGTTCTGACAATAAAAAAAAACCCATTTTGAGTTGAATTAGCTTGAAAATATTAAACTTAGATATTTATGTTGAGTTCATTAAAAATATTAGCTTATTGCTCAAAATTCTTAAATGAGAATTTACATTGTGTGGGTAAGAAGCAGGCCTGTTGGTCGCTCCACCAACATGTTCCTGAAATATTTCACCTTCTAGTGGACGGACTGGTGTGAACTTAGGTACAGATACTCGTGATGCACAGAGGAGAAATCCTAAAAACACTGGCGATCTCTGGACTTTTCATCTAGTGCCACCATCAGGTTGATTATTAGTGCATTGTCTCATCAGCTATTGGACTGAAATCTTCAGTTCACATGTTCATGTAGCTTGTGACAACACTGTATGTTCATGTAGCACCAACATCGGTCTAGAATTCAAGAAACCAGTGTGTCAATTAGTAAATATATTACTAAAATAAGATTACAACCATAGTGTCTTGTTATTTTGTCTAATATTAATTATTATCAATGACTACTCAAGAAATACAATAAGTTGCAGCATAATTTATCTACTTTTAATTGAAGTATCAAATCTACTCTGATATCATAATTTTCCGTTTCATAGTATTTAGTATTTAAAGGTTGTATAGTCTTAACTCAGTGGACAACAAACAGAAATACACACAGCCATTGGAGTCAGTATAGATGAGATGCTCTATATATTGCACTAAACTGATAATAATATTATCAATAAAGGGTAAAACTATGTAAAGGTTAAATATTTTGCTGATGGATTGGTAAATCATTGCTGTTCTGTACTAACCATGATACTTTTAGGTCTTTATAAAAACTGACTGGTTTGAATTTTTCAGATAATCCAGTTGATTTTAAACATTTCATTCATCTCTCTAAACCTTTTTCAGTTAATTTGAATCAGCAAAATAAGAGATAATATACATGGTTTTGTCTGGACAGTGACGAAATGTATCTTCGCCTTCATTAAAAGGAAAGCAACAACACATGATTGACCTAAATGGCTTTAGTTCTTCGTCCAGACACCTTGAACATCCACTGAGATGTGAGATGTGTTAAGCAACAGACACTTATATGAGCTGTGCCAGATTTATCTAAACACACAGGCACTCAGACACACACACACAATCACACACAGCAGATGACCATCTTTCTATCTAAGCACAAGCTGGAAGTGGGCACGGTCAGGTTCCTGATAAGAACAAGGGCACGGCTGTATCTGTGAGATCTGAGAGATGCCGAAACCTCTTGTGGAAAGGAAGCTAAACTTAAGCTGCTGTAGGGACTTATCTTTACAGTTTCCTATACCACCTAGTGACATATCCTGAGACTGTGTAAATTCCTCTGCCCCTTGAAATGACTCCGGGCAGACAATGAGACGACACTTTGTGTACTTATGTGTACTATAACACAGGGAACAGAGCAGATTTTACAAGGTATGCGCAAGACAAAGACAAACACTAGTTTCAAGTGTTGCGAATTGTGTTTGAGAATGGAGATTCCTTGAAGTAAACCAATGAAGCATGCTTTATGCCCTTTGGTTCTAGGATTTAGCATGAAATTCCTAGAAAAGGCACCAGTGTAGAATTTATTTGTTTCCTTTGCTTTGAGTTCATCTAACATACTCAGCCAGTCACATATTTTCCTTTAAAATTTTAAATTAAATAACAATAAAAAAAGTGTGCATCCAAATCAGGCTTCACAAAATTCCCACAGGGTAATCCAATATGTGAAGAACACCAGGACTAGAAACACAGGCCAGTGTTATTGTAGAAATGACGGTGTATAAGTCACTCCTGAGATGGCTTTTGTACTATTCGGAAGAGTTATTTATATGTGAAGAGCAGGGGGCATTTATCATCCAGGGATAGCGGTTCCCCTTCAAAGTCCTCCTTTTTATGACGTGCATTATTTCTCGTACACACACATAAACAAATTCAGGCTGCCGGCACTGAATCAGCAGACTGTGTCAACGTGTGGCCCCTGGGTCAGGCCAGCTTTCTTGTGCCACCAGTGCTTACATTAGCATGTGAAAGGCTAAAGCTGTTCCAAATATTCCCTCTAAACATTTATCCTGCCCGAACCCCGCATGGAAAAATTCCAGAGAGTGAGATGAATCTGGGCAGGAAAGAGAGAATTTGAACTGCTAATAACATTTTGCTCTGATGCATCAATTAACGAAATGATGAAATACAGTGAACGTTTAACCAATGTGGGAAAATATTAATAAAATTCTTCTCAAAGAAGTTCTTAAAAAAGGAAATGTAATCTTAATGGTGGGAGACGTTTTAATTGCATTTCATTTAGGATAAAAAGAAAGTTAGCATTGACTTTATATGTACAGTAATTTGTATGTTTGCATTTTATTTCCTCATTTGTCATTTTCAAATTCATTTAAACTATGTACCGCTGCCTTTTGCCAAGACACCCTTCATCAGCAAAGTTGAACCCGTCCATAATGTGGCAGGCAGGCAGGCAGGCAGGCAGGCACCAGGAGTCTGTGTTTACTTTGCAAGTGCCTGGAAATGAGTTTCCCCACACTAGTCTCATTTGTCTTATCAGTCCTTAAATGTGTTGCCTTGATGATGGAGGAACATATTTAAAACATCCAAAAAAGTATTTCTCATATGCTCAACGTTGCCCAGCCTCCAGTTCCTCTTTCGGCACAGTAGAAACCACAGACGACTAGCGAGAGGTGAAGAAACAGCCTCCTGTGACTCTTAAGCTCCCAACTTTAGCCACAGCACTGCTGCACATTTTTTAAATTAGCAGAGTGCGTCTGCTGGGGGGGCGACCACGGTGAAACATATAAATATTCAAAAGGTACATGTTGTATTCCCAGTCTGCTCATTCTGTTAAGTTTTCCACACTGCGAGCTGAATCATCTGTCATTCACCCTAATTTAATCATCAGCCACTCTCATTCAATTATCCAATATAATATGCAAATGAGGTGAAACAATGGCAAGCTCATGCTAATTATCTACATCAGAATAATTAAATTGGATAGGAGTGGTGGAGGGGAACTGAACTATCATAAAATTCCGAGCAGATTCTTTAATTAAGGCTGCAAAAATTTTATTAGAATCTGTAATCTGCCCGTAAATTGTTGAATGGTGGCCATGCACAGGGGGGACATTACTCTTATTGGAAAGCGCTCCCTGAAGACTCGCTAGGGGGAAACACCAAGGGACGTGGCTCACATCAAGGGCAAATCCCTTCTAAAACAGGACTCCCATTTATTATGGCAATGATATTGGACTTTGAACATGAACAATTTTCCTCAAAAGACTACAAACCATAAAACTGTTAATATACTGAAGAAACTGACTGAGAAGAGCCAGCTTTGTTCCGCTTCACTGTTAGCACTATAACAGAAATGATAATTAAAGGCAACACACAGTTGAATCTTTGCTCTTTTTTTCCACTTACAACAATATAAAGAGTTAGCAGTTAGAAATACATCTGAAGTCTATTTAAACTGGATTTTCACTCTCAAGTAAGCATAACTAAATGATGTAAATTGTATCTGCTGTGCCAAGGCAGCGAAGCAGCCAGTTAGACACATCAGCCCTAATCCTCTCCTCTGCTACTGCATGCATGCAAGCACCGCTGCCTCTCCACAACAGACTAGCCATGTCCAGTAGTACAACACAAAACAGTCTGCTGTTGGACACACAATGCCTCACTCTGAGGACCAGTAGACAGCGAGCAGCAGGACCCTGGACGAGGTGATGAAGCCACTGAAATATTTACAGAGGCGTGTTTTGTTGCTTTTGTGCCGAGTGATTGAAGGGGAGGGGGGTGGCTCTGAGTAGGTCTCCTCCACTGTTCACAGTCCATCTGGCCTGGTCATTAAACAGGAAGTCACCAGACAAGATAACACAATAAAAATGTATGTTTTTATATATGATGATTTGTCCCCTGAAGGAGTATATGTGCACACAGAGGGGTTTTCCTTTGAAGGAGGGAACATGCAGGTCTGTTTGAAGTGTGAAGATATTGATAAGGAAGCTTGAATCCTACATAATCCATCAACCTTTGTGCAAACAGGCAGCAACACCTCTGTAACACCGAGGTGTATCGTGGCCAGACCAGACAGTATTTGTTAAACATGTCAGGGTGACAGAACAGCATAGGTCAGTAGATTAAAGTGGGAGTACGTTTGAGTGAAGATGTAAAGACATGTAAACTAACACGACACAATATACAGCAGTTATAGTCTGTCTGCTATCTCTTCCTTTTCTAATACATCTACTGTAAATGTGCATACAAACAGAGGAAAGCCCATTGCTTATATAGTGCATATAACATAGTCAGTTTGCTGGTACTTTAGGACAGATCTTCCTTGCTTGTCTTTTTGATGAGACTTTGAACGATGGGTTTTTTCTTTGTGTTTATGTGCTGCTTTACTCTTTATGGACTATGGACTATGAACTATGACTGTTAGGAGCAGGACAAAGTACAGAGTGTAAGGATGCTTGTCCCTTGAGTCTCCCACGAGCTAGCACAATGTAAAAACTATATTCCCCTCCTAGTGTGTTTATTTTGTGTGTATTCTATACAAAAATGTTTGTGTCATTATCTACAGTGAAAGAAAGACAACCCAAGCAAACACAAAATATCAGTTTTAAATGATAATTCTTTGAAGCAAATAGTATTTCTGTATGTCCATTTAGTTACCACAGCCAAACTGCATTGATCAGTCTGGGAAAGGTTAAAAAGTTAAAAAGTTATTTATAAGACTATTTATAAGACTCCACAGATCCACAGCGAGAGACACACTCTCACTCTCTACAAATGGAAAAGACTTGGAACCTCCCCAGTAGTAGCTGACTTTCCAAAATTAGTCCAAGAGCATGTTGACTCATCCAGGAAGTCACAAAAGTATGTTTCCTCTTTTTGGGACAATATTCCACAGACAGATGAGCCAAAACCTATAGGAAGACATGGGTCCAGTTATATCTGGTAACAACCGATAACAGAAATTAAAAAAAGATCCTACCTAGTACAGTATGTCAAACATGGAGGTGGCAGTATAATGTTGTGGGGACGCTTTGGTCCTTCAGGTCCAGAATGACTCCTAAAGGAGAACGTCAGGTAATCATTTTCTGAGTAAGTCAAATTATGACTCAAATTGAATAAAATTAAAGATTTGATGTGGCCCAGTCAAAGTCTGGACCAACAATACTTACTGGAACATTTGGCAATAAAACAAGACAACCATGGGCAAAGAAGAAATATGGGATGAATTAAAAGAAATGAGTAATTAATTCTAGCATTTTTGCAAATACTGGGGATACTGGAATGGGAAAACTGTTTCACAAACTTTGCAAAGTTAGACATGTTAACTTTTGTCATCATGATGATTTTGGTTGTTCAGCATTTCAGTAGCATTTGTCAAAGGATTTGTATATACTGTGAAGAAAACATCTGCACATTGCTAATAAATTAAACCTGAATCATCCACTGCGCTGTCTGTATTCATGACTGGGTTTGACTTTGATCCTAACTAAAGAGTTATGTTTTGTACATAGGTTTATTCAGGGTTGCAGCAGTGCTATGGGAGGAAAACTGAGCTCAGATATAATCACACTTAATGCGCTGACATACGAGCCACATCTCAGCTCTTTTTCTTCATGTTTGTTTGTTTCTGGTTTATCTGGTTCTCGTGAAGAATTTGTAGAATTTCGAACATTATCTCCAAAACCTTTTCATGACAGAAGTATTTTTAAAAGGCTTCTCCTGAAGTATGTCAAGAAAAATGCACAAAATATGCGCTTTCACATTACTAAGTTTTATACATGAGAACCGTCACGTTTGCCGAGTTTGCCTACTGCACTAATAACACCGTCTCTTGGTCCTGACTTGTCTGTCTACATGATTGATTAACTGGGGTCAAAGGTCACAACTGTTCTATTCTTGCAAAGGAAATGTTATAAGTACAATAAGAAGGTTTTGATCGATTAGTAAATGCTGGTGTTGGTTTGGAAGTGACCTTGTACTTGTTTCATTTGAGTCTACAAGAGTGTTAGATTAAATTCAACATTATAAATATTAAAAAATATTATTAGTACATTCTGCTGGAGCTTTTTATCATGTTATTGATCTTGATTGACTTGTTCTAATAGCAGACACTGCATTATAATTTATGAATAATTAATATCATATAATGTGTATTGATCTGGCTTTGTATGTAACATGCCAATTGTAAAGTTAAATCAGACTATGACTGTTTTACTTGGTGGTGTTACCCAGTTTCATTTACTGAAGAAAAAAAAAGTACTGCAAAGCTGATAAACTAAATATTTTGGCCAATTAATATTTTTGCTTATCAGAGATATTTTATAGTAGAGAACCTCGTCAAACAAACATTTCCATATTTTTAAAAGTGTTTTTATAAGTATACAGTAATATCTATGACCACCTACACTGATCTGTACAATTACCTTTCACTCACAATAAATCGTTCTGCAAACAACACATTATCTAATGAATTATTAAATGAATATTTGACAGCAACAGGGCTGTGCAAGAATAATTGGTTGTATAGATAAATTACAGTAAATGAGTTACCAAAGCATAACTGACAAATTCTGCACCATGCAAAAATGACAGGCAGCCTGTCAGCCAAGCAAGAAGAAGCTGTTAAATGTTGAATATCTGTTGCTGTCTGAGTCTGCATCCTGAAAAGAATCCCTGTTTTCAGATGAAAGGAAAGAAAGCAACATGTTGAAAAATTTTGATTTGATTTAACTCAATTATCTCAAATTACCCTCCAATCACCAGTTCAAAGTTGTTCACAGCAAGTACACAAACAAACACAAACTGTCTGATTTCTCAGAGTGCTGCAATTTAAACCCCTGTCAGGATTCGTAATGAGCCAGCAAACATTTTTCTTATAAATTTGCACCACTTTTCCATCCTAATTTAGCAAACCGCATTTCCCCCTATAAATACCACGAACAGGTATCTCTTACTCAGTGGCATGCTTAGCACAGGATGGAGACCTGTATGCCAATACCTCCACAGTGTAAGAGCCCGATTGTGTGCGGGGTTGCCTGGTCACACTTAATGCTGCACTAGGACACCTGAGCATGGAGGACAACTATTGTACATCAGCCAATGCTGTTCCATAGCAATCCTGTCCCCTGAAAACTAAGAGAGGAAGGAGGAAGGAAGGAGGAAGGCTCATTTCCACCTCCTGCTACTAAAATCAATGCATCTCTTGGACACCGGAGGGTCAGGGCTGTCAAATGGCACTAAAGAGACACCATTAGGTCTCCTAGAGGCCACAGGTTACTTCTTGATGTACTTGTCTGAGACAGCACTAAAGACAAGTGTGCCTCTGTGCAAAAGGTAACGTTTTAAAGATACACACTAGGGCATTGAGTCAAGGCATCTTGAGTAAACGCAGAATAACATGCGGCCTCTCCTTGCTTCTCTGCTATCCCTTTATGATAATTCCTAGTCTCTGAACTCCTATCCATGTTATCCACGACTATAAGTTACATTTACTGGCTACTGTGCAAGCCGTGGTTATGGTGGGATTGTGAAATGAGCGAGGGAACAAACGACACGTTTCTCACACATATTCAGTGACAGGCACGCAGGCGATCAAACAGCTGGCTGTCATTAAAGCACGACAGCTGGTGTTAACTTGGGCACTAGCAGCAGCACACAGTGAAAGCTCAGACAGGAATCACTCACACACAAGTAGCTGCTGGTGCAGATTCTGAAGGAGCACTGGAACCCTCGTCAATGCAGAAGATGAACACTGAGATATGTTTGAGGTATCTCACAACATGTTCTCAGTATATGTGTTTCTTTTTCATTTTGCTAAAAACTTGAGGTACAGTATTTGAACTGGATGCATTAGACCTCAATCAATCAATAGCACTAAAGACATGCTGGTTCTCACTGCCTAATTACAAGGTGTCATTCACTTTACTACAAACAAACTGCCATTGATGTTTTAAGAAACATTTAAAGCATCACTTCCTGTGAACTGGGGTCAGTTTCACAAAAATAGACTTTAACCAACAAACTTTTTTGATAAACTGTCAGATTGCAGATATGTTGTATGTATAAATGTATCTGTTGCACAAAGCCATTCAGTTCTTCCAATTGTCCAAGGAATCCTTGACAAATAAAGATTTATCAGTGTGTGGACATATTCCTCTAACTAAGCATTGTGTCCACACATCACTGATCAAACCAATATTCTTAAAATTAAAATATCTTTATTCTGATACTAACAGAAATATTTGAATTATACTAATCTGCAGCACTGATTGCATTTCAATAAATAGGTAATTCAGTAATTCAACACAAAGTAACACTTTTGATGTAAATTGAGCATGCAAAATGTACAAAGTGTGCAAATATGGTGTGTTTGTAAAACACAACATAAACCAGCATAATAATCTGTTGGTATTGATATTTATTATATTTAGTTTGATCATGGTTAAATATTGAAAAAGTCAGCAGTGTCCTAAAATAGAAGATGGGATGTTTACCTCTACCTTTTTTGAAACTTTTACAATAACCTTGGTTTTGTTGCAATAAAGTAGGACCTCCCAGAATCATCTACAGAGCAACATTCTTTCAGCATTGTCTATGAAACAATTGTCTTCAAAAGCTTAAATGTATATAATAAAGGAGACATTGTTGTTCACAGATGTTTAAAACAACAAATATACCAATTAAAAAACAAATATATTTGTATATATCAATTTATATCAAATGACTATATCAATTTTGTCTTCCAGTTATTGGACTTGATGACCAATGACAACATTGTTAACATCGGTACACTCATACCTGAATTGTGATATTAGGATAATATCACCTCTCTACAGCTATTCACATAATGACAATAAAAGTTCCTCTACTAATGTTACGACCACAATGATAAATGGCAGTTTACATTTTCATTGCACCAAAAACAGATAGAGGTACATTCACTAAGTGACAGGGAGCATGTGAGTGAAGCTGAGGAGAGACAATGGGAAACTTGATAGTTTAAGATGAAGTGGAATAAGTTCTGTCCCAAACTGATGAATTTGAAGTAATGCCAACAAGCTGTAGAGCAAAGAAAGAAAGAAGCTGCATTGAAGCTAACCGCCTTGTGTAAAAGTGTTGGTATAAGCTTATTATAGCATAGGTTACCTTTTATGTGTACAGTACCAGTCAAAATACTGGACACACTTTCTCCTTCAGTGAAAGAACATGTATGGAACATGTCGTAAACAAAGAAGTGTTAATCAACCCAGAACGTTTTATATTTTCGATTCATCAACATAGACAGTTTCGCTTTGATGACAGCTTTGCACACTCTTGGCATTCTCTCAGTCAGCCACATGAAGTAGTCACCTGAAATGGTTTTCCAACAATACTGAAGTTCCCAGAGGTGTTGAGTACTTGTTGGCTGCTTTTCATGCACTCTCTGATCCAACTTATCCCAACTGCAGTTAGAATGAGTAATCGTGGAGGCCAGGTCATCTGATGCGCCACTCAATGACTCTCCTTCTTGGATAAATGGCTCTTACATACTGTAGCTTAGAGGTGTGTTAGGGGTCATTTCCCTTTTGGAAAACAAATGATGGTGCCACTAAGTGCAAACCAGATAGGATAGCATGTCAAATGCAAAAAAAGCAAAAACGTATTTAAAGAGGTAGAACAGAAGCAGGTGAGTGCTGGCCGGACTCGAAAGCAGGTAAGTGCTGATTGGGGAAGGGACTGAGCAGGTGAGCATTGGCTGGTGACTTGAAGCAGATGGTGATCACAAAATGGCCGACATAGCTATAATGGTGCCCTCCTCCATTGATCAGAATAATCAGAGCCAATAAACTTACAGATCCAGGGGGCTCCAAGCAGAGATCAGGGTCCAGAACAGAGCTGACAATCTGGCAGAGAACAGAGAGCTGCAGACCTGCTTACATAGTGAGAGTTCAGTAAATGGCTGATAGGCTGATTGAGGAGAGTGAGGTGAACTAGAGAGAGCAGAGACAGGAAGAGTGTGGAATATGACCATATTTGGGTGAAAAACAGAAAGCCAGACTGGTGACCACGAGGCACACATTCAGAAACAGTTCGTTCATCCTCTCTACGTCTAAGATATAGCGGTTAGAACCACAAATCTTAAATTTGGTGTCATCAAACTAAGGGATATTTTTTCTATTCACTCACCATACCTTCTTAAAGCAATGAGGGATTGTGTTTCTTGTCATTATATGTATTAGAACAGTAGTCGAGGTAGTACTAATAGTGCTATTGACTCTGTACTTGCCCTTCCTCTGCATAAAACAACTGATGGTCTTAAACACATTAAGAAGGAATGAAGAAATGTTTCAAGTTTTCACTTGACAAGGCAGTTTGTGAAATAAAATCAATGCCAGGTGACTGATAACAGAGCACAATGAATGTGGCAAAGCTAAATGTAGCTAAAATATAATAAAAACAATAACATTTAATACATATTAATATGTATGTTTTTTTTAACTACATTTCAGTGTCTTCAGTATTAATGAACAATGTTGGAAAAAAAACACAAACAAAGAAAAACCACACACACACACACACACACACACACACACACACACACACACACACACACACACACACACACAAATAATGTTTCCCTCCTTCCTTCCTTCTACTACCACTATACTGACCTTGTACTATACATTCACATAGGTGT
>OMLM01015256.1:4973-43241 GCA_900302695.1 Helostoma temminkii | reverse complement strand
TTCTCTCTTAAATTCTCTTGGGTTTTACTTTTTTATATATATATATATATATATATATATGAGATATTAAATCTGCAAAGAAATTTTATGAGAGAGTTTTCCATTTGTGTCTCCACCTTCCAGTCACCTTCCTTGTTCTGCGCCATAACGACTGAGTTCACAGACACTCTGACCCTGACAGTGTCAGTGTAATTATCCTAATGAGGTGTGGTACACCTTTTATGCAATCAGAGTATATTCTGCCTCTCTCCATCACTGACTGCATCTGTGTGTGCTCTTTTCTGTTAAGACTCCCTTTTCAACTCTCATGGCCAGTGTATTCATCTTTACACACTCAACTTTTTCTGCTCACAGAGAGCCCTCTCATCTGTGTTAGCTGAAAGAAGTAAATTGACCATCATACTGACATAGACTGAGAAAAAGACAAAAAAAGACCAATTGAGAGCCTTGTCGAAATTATGTGTCTGAATCTTCCTAATGACAAGAAATCACAATGGAGCTCTGAGGTAGGGCGATGAAATCAGATCAAGCTGAAGGAGGTTTATGTTTTTTTGTGTGTGTGTTTATGTTTATTCACAAAATGTTTTCACAGAGCAGGACACTGTAGACTGCGTGTTTTTTCATCCAAATCAAATTGTATTTTTCGGCACACAGCATAAGGGAATTAGCTTTTCATCTGGAATGCAGTGAAGTACAAAGAGACAGTTGTCTAAAACTGACAAAGTCAGCTACAGTACGATGTACTGTACAAAAGACAGAAGAGCTGCAGGCTTTGATGTTCATGCTGCTGTGCAAGTTTGTTATGTACTCCACTGTCCACCTTCATCCACATTCATCTCCTCTTTCTTCTTCCATACCTGTCTTTCCAAAGTGCTGGGAGGTGTGGAGTCACGTGGTGTGCTGAGGAAGATCAGTGACATGCTGGAGGTGATTCTGAAGAGGATGGATAGCCTGGCCAAACTCGACAACACCTCCACCAATGATGCACGACGCCTGGATGAGCTCAGCTCTGCTATTAACAGGTACATTGGGTTTGTCCTTTGTTCTTTGGTTTTCTTGTATGTCATTTTAACTGGTTTTATTAATTAAGTAAATAGAGGCAAATAGCTTCAAATATGTAATTGTACATGCAGTGGTGTTCAGTTTGCAAATATAAAATGAAAGATATTAACGTAACACCATATAATATATATTACATCCTTCTTCCTGTGAAAAGTTTGCTGTACATCGAACTCATCTGAGTTTAAGATGAGACAAACGTTCACAGGCAAATGGCCTCTAGAGCTGCAACAACCTTCAAGTCCCACAAGAGATTTCTATGAGGTTCAAGTCAGGTGACAGTGACAGCCACTCTTTTGAGATCAAGCCTTTGTGGGATTGTTTGTCAAAGCTTCAGTTTTCTAACAGATAGGATAGGCTAGTGTAAAACCTTCATTTTTTTCTAATGTTTTATGTTGAGCAGTGTGTGTTCAGTCATTGTCTTGCTGCACAATGGAGCTACTCCCAAGTAGTTTCTCAGTAAATAATCTGAATTTATCATGAGTTACATCATCAGTAAAGGTGAATGAGCCCGTTCTAGGAACACTCATGCAAGCCCAGACCATGGCACTATCTCCAGTAAGTAAGCTTGTATGGTTTGGATCATGAGCAGATCATTTCCTCTTTCACACTTTGGTATTTCTATTTAGATGAATCTTGATATCATTAGTCCATAAAACTTAGTTACAGACCTTGTGGCCTCTGCATTTAAGCGCAAGTCCTCATTAAATGACAAATTATGATTCACGCCCACTTTGTGGATGTTGTGGGTACTGTCATCAAATGTTGTGTTTAGGTTTTTTGCCTATTTACTCTGATCTTAAAAAATCCTTCTCCACAGATGCTTCAGTGTTTATTTTGCACTGCTGCTCCAGTTTTAGCAGTGTGACGTCCAGAATGACATATAACAGGCACGTCAAATACACATCACTTTAAAAACTTGATGAGCTTTGTGTGCTTTTGCTAACACACGACTGGGGCTCACACACGGTTGTTGCGCACTGAGCAAAACATGAACACAAAGGATTATGGTCACCGATTCAGTTTCCTGCAGTAACATGTGCGTGATTAGAAGCTGGAGGAGAAACAGAGTCTAGGATTGCTACGATGTGTAACTGTGAAGTAGGAAGTAATCCTAGGGTCTGTTTACGCAAACAGTACATGAGTACACGAGCGACTGGGCTATGTGACCATACTTAGCACCCTCTTCAGCTGCTTTCCTTAAAGCACTTGCACTTCATTCAGGTTGTTAGTGAGTCTCCTCAATTCTCCAATGTAGCTTTATGCCTGATCACTTAAACACATTGCTAAAACAACATAGAATGTAACAGTAATTACTAACGCACTGAACACAATATATGACAACTGTGTTTGAGTCCTTCTGTAAAGGCTGTTTCCCCTCCGGTGTATGTGGGAGAAGCTCCTATGAGAAATAACTCCAGTAGCTGGTCTAAGCCATTAAACATTTTTTCACTTAAAATAAAGTTAAAAATCTGTTGTTTAAGTTCTGTTGTTTAATACATCTACACATAAAACACTACACTGGGGAAAAATGAAATTTTGAATTATTGTGTCATATATTTCTTTTGATCTTTAAACCAAAATGTCTTGTGAATTGCTAACACTGCAATAATCCACATTCATCTGCTCTTTTATGTTTAGATCTGTATAAGCAGAGAGCAGCTGGTACAGTTTACTGGACAACATATAGTACATGAAATGCTGCAATTACAACATTACATTCAATTTGTATTCCTCATTGTTTTTCATACTGTACTGCACATCACTTCTCTACGTCTTCTGTAGTCATGAGTTATAACCTCTCTCCTCTGTAGGGCTGCACCCGATGATTATTTTGTTGTCAATTAATCCATCAATTATTTTTCAATTATTCTATAGATTTTTTTAATTTAAAATTTTTTACTAAAAATACAAATTTAAATTCATCAATCATTTATATTTAAATATTTTATTCAGTCATCTTCTCTTTAATTAAAACAAATATGGCAAAGCATGCACTGCAGTGCATTATTCCCCAAGCAAAAACATGTCAGTCTAAACTGGTAAACGGTCTTTTAGAGACTAATAAAAAGTCTGTCCACAATATAAGTAAAGCGAGAGCTTCATTCAAGTTGAAAGAATGTGGTGTGATTTTTTGCATTTAGCAATTCAGCAGCTAAATAAATAAAACAATGCAAAATTCAAGTCATTCATAGATTAACAAAATTTCAATTCAAATAAAATGCATATTGCGCAATATAATCAACAGTGTTTCCTCTACCATTAGAGCATCATGTTGTTTGGTGTTTTCTAAAATACTCGGTCTTCACCAGACTCCATGCTCTCACTACACACAACCATCTTACTACCTACATGCGACACATCGACGCACGTTATATAAATCGACGTATTGTCATAATCAATTATGTCGACCAATCGCCCCACCCCTACTCCTGTGTACTCCTCGCCATATTGTGTTTCACCATCATCTACACTCAAATTTTTTTCCTCTACAGTCGCCTGTGGAAAATTGCTGCCTATTACTTCAAAATCGCTGCCGCAAACAGGGAAGACTTATGTGACCTTGCTGCTTCTGCTGTTCTCAAACTGCTCCTCCCTTTGGACCTTTAGCACCAAAACATCCAGTCTATCTTTTCTGTATAATGTTCTCTTTATTCTGCCTGCTTCACTTTCAAACAGCCTGACTAAACTCAGCAGCAGGAGTGATGTGATACACACTGACAGAAATCCCCTTACTTCCTTGAACCTTGTTAAATTATCCCAGATAAGTGCCCAAGTTCAAATCAGTGCAGAGGTATTAGATTGGAAGGATGGAACGATTAATATGGTCTGGCATTGGTGTTAACTTCAATCAATATCTAGTAATGGGCTGTTTAATGTGTGGAAATCTGTTTTACTCTTAGGCCAAGCTGGAGCAGAGTAACTATGTGTATTGTCAGGGACGGTGTACATTAGTATAACGCATCCTTGTGTGTCTGTGACAGAAATAATTCAGAAACAAACACTGAAATCGTTCTCATACTGAAGTGACTTAAAATAAGTTTTAGATTTTAGAAAAAACAGGTCTGAGAAACAGTATGTCTTTCTGTCTGTATTTTCATATAGTAGATCTCATATCTTATTTTATGATATTTTAATGACTTTTTCCATTTTTCTTTTCCCTATGAAAGAATAACATGCCATTAACCAGCTGATGGAAAATAAAAAGACTTTGTGGTTTATATTGACTGTTCTGCTTTGTGGTGCTCAGCTGCCAATGCATGTCAAGATCTACAGTATCTATATTGCTATATTATATTTCCTGAAAACTGACAGTGCTGGTGTTAGGACTAGCTTAAAGATGCACTATGAAACTTTTTCAAATATACTTTTCTTACTATAATAATGCTCCAAATTGTATCTCAATGTGAAGTGGTGCTGACTAAGCCTCCTCCACAAACTTTTTAAACAGCAGAGCTGCTCTTCAGAACCTCTAGCAGTTCAGAGATCTTCACTTCAATAGTTTTTTAACAAGACTCAACCAATTCAGAGAAGGTCAATTATTTATGCTTGATCAGTAAGTTTATTTGTTGTGATTGCATAGTGATGACTACATGAAGCAGAGCAGGGCAGGCAGGGGCAGTGCTGGGGGCAGCAGAGTGGATTGTGTTTTAGTATCTTGCTAGCACTATCTTAGGTTACATACTTTAAGTATAGTGATGGTTACAGTGTTCAGTATTCATGCATCTGCATTAGATATAAATGTTTATATAGGCCAGAATGGTCAGTTTTTACATTCAGTGAATGTTGGTGCATGTTTTAAAAGGAGAGTTGAGCTTATGGAGTAACGCATAGCATGCATGATTAAAATAGCATTGGGGTTAGTTGGACGGCAGGGGAGCAGCAGAGGGGGGAAGCTACACTGAGCCACCACTGCAGAGTGCCAGACTTAATCCCCATCAGCAGTGCTTCAGCTTGGCTTGATGCCGCATTACACAAAACTGGCAAACAACTAGTTACCCAAATTTGTAACTGAGATTGCAATGATTATTTGATTGTAACCTCTAATTAAATTCTCAATCACTGGTTAATAATATAATAAGTAAGGATATGCTAAAGATATATTGAATGTGTTTAACAACATTATTTGAACATTATATAGTTTTGTTAAAGACACTGCATCTCTCCTTTATGGAAGCTCAGAGATTGACACATACTGTATACTTCTGGTACCTGTAGTTCATCATCTTTGTGGAATTGTTTTTGAAAAGTAGTTTTGTAAACAGCAATGCTCTCTACACAAAAATCAAATCAAAATCAGAAAACTCAGCAAAAAATGAACCAATTTTATTTTGTTCTGAACACAGTGTTGTTTTGTTTGGTTGCAGTTAAGATTTTTGATTGAGAAAACAGAATGAAAATGAAGTTGACTAAGAATATTGTGGTGGGCACCTATAAACACTGACTCACACACACTTCTTCACGTCTTGATGATTTTCCTTCGATGACTCCACGCCGAAGAAGAAGAATGATATATAATGTGTGTGTGCACATGCATTTATGCATCTGTGAGAGTCTGTGCACAATTGCATCATGAATGTAAGTTCACTTGAGGTGACACTTGCTAAAACCTGTCTGGGCATAAGACCAGGGCACAGACATAACCTGCAAAATTAATGCCCCACACACACACAGACTGTCACCACTGGGATGACCTAAGTCTCTCTTTAGTTCAATGATTTTCATTCCATCACTCATTCTTTTTCTCTTCTTAGCTCTATCTCTCTGTCTTCGTTTCTTTACCTTTGCTCTCTCTGCCCTTCCTTTCTTGCCGTGGGTTGCTTTTAACTACATTTTTACTGCTCTTTCTTCTACTCTTTTTTTCTAACACATGCACAGAATGATAGTGTGAGAGAGGTAGATGAGAATGAGTGATATGGTAAAGTGTGATTTATTTATTTATTTATTGCAAGCTGGGAGAGGAGCCAATGGGAAGATATGCCTTTATAAAAAACATATCCCAAATCCAGGCCAGTCAGACACACATTCACTGAAAGACACACACACACACATTCTGGGTGGAAGTCTCATCTCTATGTGAGCTTCATTGGTGATGACACACTCTTGTGTAGCGGCGAATGGGACTTGATGTCTGAGGCTCCAGCCTACGATTCACCCATGGGGCAGCCACTCGTTAGAGTAGAAAATGGAGGAAAAATAACAAGGAAAGGAGGGAGGGATGGGGACAGCAAAGAGCCTGAGAAAATGAGAGGAATAGACGAAGGAAGGGGAAAGGATGCAGAGTTGATTCACTATGCTTTGCAGTAGATGAGAGGGCGGATTGGTAAGTCTCCCCTTAGGCGTGCACTCTCTGAAGATCACTGCTCAAGCTAGGCTTTACCTATTTCTCCTCCTTTAAACACCCATCTAAGCTCCGTCAGTGACAACCTTTATCCCAGGAGGCCTTCGTTGCCACAACACTCGAGTCAGTACTGTGGCTTTGCTGGAATCAGTCAGCAAACTATACTCTTAAATTCTTCTCATATTTATTTCATTTATTCTCATTTCATTTTATTCATTGTCTGTGCATATATCAGATAGAGAAGTAAACCGCTGCAAACACTGTTACAGTAATTTCACTATTGATGAAAAAGGAGTGTTTCTGTGTGCTTTCATGCATGTGCACTGGCATTTGTGTCTGTGCGATAATTAGCATTTAAATAAGTGCTGAGCAGTGTAATGTTTTAACATCATGACATGGGGTGGAACAAGTCAGCATACAACGGACATCAGCTAAACACATACACGTTGGCACCTTGTCACATGCATCTCTGGCGCTGGACAACAGCTTTGGTTGATGGGATGCTGCCAGGACTGTCCTGGTCTCTTAGGAGCAGGAGTTCATTAAATAGAGTAGAAGGCAGGGAAAGAAAAATTAGATATAACACATAACACATTTTAATTTGTCTCCCAACTCTCTCTCTAGATATCGCTTTTCTCTTTGTTCTACTTCTGTTTGGCATCTGCCAGTGGGTTTCCTCTTGTTGTTTCTTCTCCCCTTATACTTTCCTCCCATTTTGTCTTCTCTTTGCTGTTGCTTACTTCTCTTTTGTTTCCCTCATTTGTGAAAGAGCCAACTGTCTGCATTCATCAAAAGAGATGAAGCCTTGTTGCAAATAACGTGCAACAGCGGGCCATCAAATATGTATATCACTGTATTCTTTGATCATAATCATTGTTTAATGTTTCAGTCAAGTTGTTTTGTCAGTTTCCGCAGAAAGGCGCAGAGGACTCCTTTAGTTTTATTTTTTCTTCATTTTTCTTAACAGAAAGGTCCCCTGGTGCTGTTGGTCTGTTTGCTGTGCATGGTTGATCTCCTTATTTTCTGGCTGCATTTATTTTAGTTTTTCTCATCTCTCCCACTGTATTTTTCTGGCAGTCTTATACTTTCTTGCTTTCTGCTGATCTCGTTGGGCAATCCCCTGCATTCTCTCGTTCATCCATTTCTCTGCCTTGGTCTCATCTTCTATGACTTGCTTTCGTTTGTCTTTCTCTCTAGAGATCAGGCAGACAGGGGTGAGATAAGAACATCAGTTATGACTGTGACTTGCATGACCACAGTCAAGTTGGCCCAGTGTAGGTCCCCAATGAGACTTAGCAGTCACAGGGTTATCTAGATTATCAAGCAAAGGTTTTGTCCTTCAGGCCAAATACGTTATATCTTTTATAGGATAGGAACCATATCAGTTCTAAGACACTACAGCTGGGAGCTTTTGTGAAATGCTCCATCCAATAATACTGATGTTTTAATATAATTTTATTGCCTAATATAATGCTGGCTCTCATTGTAAGACAATGTAATGCAATAACTTTCACTAATGTGTATGCTCTAGTTGCTTCGCTTGTGCAGAATGGAGCACTGAAATTCTAATTAGTTCTAGTCATATGCTTTTATTGAGATAAGTCTATTTCAAGGGCTTTCCCATCAAGCGTGTTTGGAAAGGTTTATTTACACTGTGGAGATTTTTCCTTGGTGTCTGTTAGCATGTTTGAGGAAAGCCATCTACGACACACTGTACCCACACTGGCAATAATGGAAATTAAGTTCTACTCTTTCAAAATGGTGAAGAAAAACAAATAGTCTGAAAGACTATTAACATATTCTACATTGTGAGGCACAGTTGCATATGTACTTATGAGGTCACTTTTAGAAAACTACGGACGTTTATAGAGCAAAGGAACAAAAATGATGGTCAACACCTCCATCTCTGAAGCCAGGGGATAGAGGTACTTAAAATGGAAGTGCCCCATCTCCCTTCAAGTTTTGATTTTTTGAACACAAGCATCACAAGTGACTTTTTTTGTCAGAGTGGCTGGGCTTTCTCTTATACTGTTGGTGGAAGGTGTTCATAGACTAATCACTGCCTACTTGCATTGAATGACTTACTTGAGGTTTGGGTATCTCAGAAATCTCCTGGATTCTTCTTTGTGGGTGTATTCTAGGCACGTTCAACTGGGAGGAGACCACAGGGCAACTTAGAGCACACTAAAGCAGATTACATATCCAATGTGGCCCAGAAATCTATAGAAATACCCTTCAGCAATAGCTGGAGGACATGGATAGAGAGAAGGACATGTGAGATACCTTGCACCCCAGATAAGTGAGGAAAATTAATGGATGGTGCTGAAGATGTAATGGGGTCACCGGGTCCAAATGCAGAGAACACACCAAACATGGTGTTATTGCCTCCTTTTTATTTAAAACATTTTTTAAAAGGAAGTTACCATCAGAAAGCACAGCAGATGGGCAGCAACTGCACTGACCACAGACAAAAAACACTGACCCAAATATAATCTAAATTATGTAAATCATGACTTGACTGGGATAGACATACTGTGTGTTGGCATCTCAAAGATTCAACAACCAGGATCTGGAACGAGACTTGGACGTAAAGTCAGAGTGTTTGTCATATTTTGTCGGCTGATGTGTTCTGGGCAAATGCTTGTTTCAGCACCATGGACAGCGGGTGTGACAACAAGTGCTTAGCTAAAGTCAGAAACATCATTCACTTGCCTCCGGATTGTTGGTGGAAGTCTAGTCTAACTGTACACATGCAGGCTAGGTAGCAGGCAACAGGCCCACGAACTGTATCCATGGGGAAATGTTTGCATTCAGTGCAGCAACACAAACTCACCATAAACTCTATTTCTTCTTGCTATTTCCCAACAGGATCTCTCCATTTTCCTATGTCTTCTGTATGTTTAAGTAGAATCATATATCCTTGGGACTTACACAGTATTTTGAAACATTTTACCTTGGGCACACACACATATCCACAACAGTTTGTGCCAATACTGGTTTAAGCTACAGTTAAACCAGCAACTTGTTACCATATGAGATTTCTTTATAGGGCCAAGACTTCTTATAAGAACAGAAATGAGCAAGTAACTTAAATTTACTTCAGGGTTACCTGTGTGTTGTACTTCATATCACTAACTACTGTTAGCTTTAATACTTTGCAACAAAATGCTTTAATAAAGCAGTTCATACCTTCACTTTTCTGTAAGTTTTGAGACAAGTATTGCCCCTGAAATACATATGAAATAGAAAATAATGGCGTATCTGTTGTACTGAACATTTTAAAGGGGATGTAAACACACTTAGCGATGCTTAGAAGTGATGCTTACAAAGCTGTTAATGGAGCATGGAGACTGCCTGTGACTTTGATGGCTGCTTTCTTTTTTGTTTACACATTGAAAATGTGGCACCTTCCTCGCATATTCCCTCAGCCCCATGATTGTTTAGTTTCATGTAGCTGCTGTTGGCGTTTAGTTAGATAAGCAGTCTTGCATTCCACTGCAATCCCATACACACGCATAAACAATCATTCGATCAATCAGTCATCATCTCTGATGTGTTATTATGCTGCATCTAAGACCCTGGCTTTAATGAGGGTTATGTCATCTGTTGATTAGACCATATGGAAAAACAGGACAGTAAACACATACACACACACAATTCACAATTTAAATGGACATAATGGGCACAGCATGTGTGATGATCAGGGTTCGCTTTGCATGATTTGATGCTTTGGAAATATGCAGAACTACAATTAACATAAATACTGTAGGCACAAACTCCAACACATACAAAGCAATACACACATTGTGTTTGTGGGAATGGGAAGTCTCTCATCCTATAGAGGAAGTGGTATTAACAGCGTAGCTCTTTTTCTATTTCACGCTCCAATCAATTGTCTACCAATTTGCATTTCCCACTAACACTTCTACATCTGTTCGGATGTAAAAAGGGAAGGAGGGAAGCAAAGAGCACAAGAGTGAGGAGTAGGATAAAAGACTGTGAGACACTAGTAAATGAGAGGAATAACTGAAGAGGATAGAGATGAACCCAAGAATCTGAAGTAGGGAAGGGTCTAATAACACATAGAGATGGGGGAGGTAATACTACTGGGAGAGGAGGAACTGGTGGCACAAGAGTTTTGAACACTAGGTACTGGATGTGTATCAGCGAGTGTGAGCATGATAGAGACTCTTTACTCCAGTGCAAAGGTATTAGCTTTTTGTCCCTGACATCTTCTTCACCTTGCAATTGTGAGTGATATTGTTGTGTGCACATGTGTGTTTGTGCAGGTTTCAACCAGCCTCCCTGGTGGAGAGGATTCAAGCTATAGCCCAGAACGTCTCCAACATGGCCGTCAGAGTGGAGCAGATATTACAAAACAGCATGATGCAAGGACGAGGTATGGCATCATTAACATAACATTTACACCCTTTTTACATTACTCAGATAAAACACTCGACAAATGAAGTGAGTGATATCACAAGTGCATATCACTGGGCAGTATACTGGTGTACTACAGTATACTGCCATACTGTCACCTTCAGTATACTTTAATCAACAGCTGCAACACCTTAAAAGAAAATTATATTATATGGAGTCTTTTACAATTACTAATTAGTATAGTGTATTTTGTGGCTGGAACAAAGTAATCGAATTAACATGTAGTTAACATCTACTAAAGAAAAATAATTTAAAATAAGAAACTCCTGGTGCAAACACTACAGCAGAATGATGTCCAATGTTTATTACATTACTACTATAATAATAAGAACATTTACAGTAGGACAAAGTGTAACTGCTGTTACTTACAATAGGAGCATATAGTAGAAAATATAACTGGAGATGCATGCGGACTGAGAGAGACGCACACACACACTTGTGTAAATGAGGATTTCTTGCTAATTTTCACAGCGGCAACCTTCCAAAATACATAGGTGACTGCTTTTAAACAAAAATATTAAACCTTAATAAACTGCAGTATGTTAGAACAACGTGTGGTCAAATAGGTTAAGTTAAAATGACTAAAATATTAACCAATAATCTAAACACTTTGATTGATTGAAGATTTGAGTGTCACAGTAGCTCTTTGAGCTTTTTTAGGTCGAAACCAGAATGTGTGGTTGGATGAGATTGATTTAAAAATTAATTACCCTATGTTTTTTTAGAAACATGAGGTTATAAAGGCCATAAATATGAGTAATAAAGTAATTGGGGGAGCAACCTTGTACATGCAGGTATACACTATGGTCATCTCTATATCTCACCTAGTTTTATTGCTTCTATCCAACACTGTGGTTTCCCATTTTACTCCTGCACATTTTTAATCAAAACCTGAATAATACTGAGCTTCTGAGAGTGCACACACTTAGACTTATACACACACATAATAACCACCATTCTTTCATTTCTTTCCCTTTCTCCTTTTTTTTCTCTTGAGGGTAATTGCCCAACTCTTTACATGAGAATAAATAAGTACTACATCTATTTTTGTTTTTCCCTACTGCATCTGCAGAGACAATGGCACATGCCAAAATGAAAATACAGCTGCTTTTTCTAATCACAGATGAATTGAAACACTGCCGGCAGACTTTATTATCATACGGCTCAGTGGCGGTTTATTTATCTCATGGTCAGGCATATGCAGGAGAGGGGAATGACAGAAGAAAGAGAGAGACAGAGGACGTGATGAGAATTTCCTTCCCCTCAAGCACTGACAAAGCTTTTATGTTCTGTCTTGCAGGGACGAGAGTCAAGTTTTATCTAGTTAGTTGACCACATATCCAATTGTTGCTCTAGTGGCTGCTATTGTAATCATATTTGTAGGCAGTGTGGATTTTTTCTTTTTCAGTCGATGGACAGAAGCCCCGGGGAAGACTAATGTGGAGAAATGTCTCTTTTTCATTAGGCAAATTGAAACAGATGGAATATACAGAGAAGACAAATTTGTTGGTCCGTAGAGAAAAAGGAGAGGAGGGAGGTGTTTGAAAAACACATCAACAATGAAGGAATTAAACTGTTTGTTCCTTCTCTTTCTGTCAGTCTCATCCCTTCTTTTCCTCACATCAGTAGCAGAGAGGCAGTTAACTAAGTCAGTGGAGCAATTAATGCAGTGAGTGCAGGCTAAGTGAGCAGAATGCTTGCTAGCGTAACCTTAGGATGGTTGGCAGCAGTGGGAGACAGGCTGTGCTGCTTTGTCAGGCCCAGTGAATAGTGTGCACTGCAGTAGAACAGATATAGTGCCATGTTGTAGTGGGAACCTTGTTGATTTATGGGCATCGACAGAACATATGGCATACACTGGAAATGATGATGTTAAGGGCAAAAGTGAATATTGCCATAAAATGTCCACAGGTGAGTGGAGAAAAGCTGTTAATGTGAACGATGCTATAACCTGACTGTTCGTAGGGGTGTGCCTGTGGATCAAACAAGTTCATGTCTGCCGTCATTTAGGGAAAGTTAATTGATTAAATCCTGAATTTTAAAGAGGCTTTGACATGCTCCATATGCTGCTAAATGAGCTGATAGATAATATTACACTAGCTGATTGGAGTGAATCGTTATCTTCACTAGAGAATACATTTACATTAAAATCAGCTCATTTATGTAAGCTAAGCCAGTGAGCCTATAGACTAAGGAACTCCAAAATGTCCAAAATGTAAAAATAAATAGGACATTGGACATAACATTTTGTTAAAATAGTTCATTATTGCGAAATATTTTGTATTCTGCTTTAAACGTTTATTTATTACTGTGAAATATTATTTCATGTTAATTATTTTCACAATAACAAATTATTGCAGAGACCTTTTTATTAAATTCCATCAGTTTTTATTTCAAAAAGTAATTTCTCCAAAATTAGCCTTTTATTTTATAATAAAATAATTTTTCTCAATGGCCTATTTATTTCATAATTCCACTTTTCAATACAATGACTTTGTCTGTCAATCAGCGTCAATAGGTTGCCTATTGGCTTAAACATTGATTAGTTATCCTGGATACCTGCTCACTGGACTGGTACAGCTGGAGCATGCTGGGTCCAAAGTCATGGGGGATGTGGTCTGGTGTTAGCTTCTTTCAGTTCTGGTTATTTTAGCTGAGAAGAGATTTTAGCAGAGAAGACAGTCTAGTTAAAACAGTCACCGTCTAAAGGATGACTTCAACACTGTAATAGCGATACAGCTACACATTCTGCAAATCGCCAACATTAACTCAACAGACAGTGATGTTTCCTCTCCTAACAAATTTTTAACTAGTTTTTAACTATGATGTAAACAGAGTCTGACCAAGCTGTCATTACATAACGTTTGTCACACTAAACAGAGTTTTATGGATTGGGGCTACCTGTGTTAGCATTTAGCATTTGGTAATGTTATTGCTGTTGTGAACTTGGACCAGGGACAGCTTCATCACAAATATGCTGCTGCTACAGTAACATTACTCTTTCAGACTGAGGTGAAGGTGTACCATCTCAGTGGTTAGCAGCATTTCTGAGTTAGTCAGAATCTAACAGACTTTTCTTCTGCAGCCATAACATCCACAAACTTAAGCTGCTTCACATATGCACTCTGGACTATCTCCAGGTGATCAGGTCAGGCCTTTACTTTACACATGCAGCACCCAATCATACATACTCCGGTCGGTGTAGAGAGTGCAGGAGGCACAATGTGACACACAAAAACTCTGCTGATTTGTTTACAGCGCATCAAAGCAGAGCCAATCACGTGATTAGAAATTATGAGTAATGTGTATAATCAGTTTCATGACGGACAGAAGCGCGATACAACAACAGAAATCATGATAAATATTTCCTATATTTGTTTACACCCGGGCTCACACGGACATTACACTGACTTTTCACTTAGGGACAGTCTATGTAATGTCCTCGTAGGTTTCAGATCATTCAGATGTTTGCTGGAGTCTAGAGAAAGTCCAGAGTCCAGTTCATGTGTAAAAGCAACTGTTGATCGTGGTCAGCATCTTGGAGTCGCAGCTATGTTTAAAAGTGTATATGACTGTCTACTGCAGAGGAGTATACATTTCTGGTTTAAACATAAATCAATACTGTGCACGCGTGTGCTATTGTTTATGGCTAAATAAAGAAGCAGCCAATCACATACATGACTCTGCCCTCTCTGCTTTGATTGACAGACAAATCATTCTACTGAAAAGTGGCATTATTAAATAAATAAGCCATCGAGAAAAAAGCTATTATGAAATGACATAAAAACTAATGGAATTAAATAAAAGGTCTCTGCAGTAATTTCTATTAATGGGAAAATAATGAAATAATATTTCACATTAATAAGCTATTTTTAAAGCATAATGCAAATTATTTTCTCTTATTTATTCATGCAGGTATTTATTTCATACTATTATATTTATTTATTTAATTTCAAATTTTTGGGAATTTTAATAATAGACTGATGACGCAGCAATAATTGTGGATAAAGCAAAAGCATGCCACTTCTATTACTCTTGCAACAGACATACTGTACCAATGTATTATTGAGCTTGCTTTTTTAAAACAGGAGAGGATCCTAGGTCACCACAGGTCATCTTCTAGAAGGTGACCATCCTTTTTGTTATTGGTTGTAAACTTTCAATCACTGTGTCTTTCCAGCTGTGAGAGAGGGCACATCGAGTCAGTGTGAAGTACCAAGAGACCCTCGCTTTCCAGAGTGTCCCGGGAAAGTAGATGTAAGTGTTTTATATTCAATACCATGTTCCCAAGTTTTTTTTAACACTTTTTAGCTGTAATAGTGGGGTAATATGTCTGTAAAACGTATGGTGGTTTTTGTGTAAAAATATGAACCAGAGCTGCAAAACACAAAATGACTCAGATATAACCAAACATGAAGAGCTACAGTGATTATCCAGAAACTGTGCAGCAACCACACTCCAAAGTGAAGCCACTAGACACCATGGTTGCTCTTAAGCACATTAAATTCATTTTCTCCAGCAACATTGACCTGTTAACTTGTTTTGGGTAATGTGATCATTTTTCTGAAAGTTTGTATTTTAAGTTTCTAAATTAAAATGTTGGCATTAATGACACTGTGTTGATTGACAGGTAATGTAGGTGGTACCCGAATAGGGAAAGGAGCGTAGCATCATGTGAAACGAGCCAGTTCATTTACATTTTTATTTCCTATTAATTGTACTAGACATTGTAAAATGGCATAATGCTACAATCAGATGTGCCTACAGAAACTCAGACAGGTCTGCTCTTATGAATTGTTTTGATAGATTGGTAATTTAGCTAACTCATGTTAGCTAGTAAGCTACAGCTTTAGCCTAGCTTTAGCCTTAACTAATGTCACTTTAAAACAGACAGTAAATGCAAAAGAAAACTGCTGTGCATATTGTAACTGTGCTATACTGTTCTGTAAAATTACAGTTGTTACCGAAAATATATATGTACAAACATTAGTTTGTTACAGTAATGAGAGTAAATGTTTTTTGTTACTTCTCTTCTTGAATGTTACCAGTGGTTTGAATTGGTGAATTGTTTGTCTTCCGGGCCCTTTGATGTTGTTGAGCTCACCAGAGCTTTCTTTCTTTTTAAGAATTTGTTGATTTGGCTACATAAAAGGTTTTTACTATCTCTCTCTTATAGATTTATGTTATTTTTTTCAGCCTAATGATGTTCTCTTTCACTTGCAGTGAGATCTCTTTGGATTTTCATATTGGTAGCTCCTGTCAAACAGCCAACTTAATACCTAATACATCAGCATCAAAACTTTTATTTGCTTAATTTGTTTTGACATAAGTAAGTTTGAGAATGGACCACACCTGGTCAATTTACTTCTTATCGGTCAATCTCCTGAAAATGGAGATACTCTGCTTAAAATAGCGGTTAATGCAATTATTTTGTAAAACCTCTTAAAATAAAGCTGAAGGTCTACACTTTGGTCACTTCTTGATCGTTTTATTTCAAATCCATTGTATTTGAGTATGAAGGCAAAATCATTAAAACTCTGTCATTATCCAAATACTTCTGGACCTAACTGGTTTGGTTTGGTTTGGCTTGGCTTCTTTGCCATTTTTTACCAGTGTTAGCTATCTTAAAACAGTAACCTGTTGTGGGTGTGATAGGCATCATGCAGTACTGACAAATGATACAAGTTCAAGGTTTTGGGGTTTTTTTTTTTAGTTATCTCTTTATTATTCGGTATTTATTATTAGTTGGCATTCATGACTGAGTTGTTTCAAATTACGGAATATGGATTGTTTTTTGATGTATGTTTTGATTACTGAATGCATATTTCCTTTTGTAAATGCCCCAGTGGATGCGTGCACGCTGGACATCGGACCCTTGCTATGCCTTTTATGGTGTTGATGGTTCAGACTGCTCCTTCCTCATCTACCTGAGCGAGGTGGAGTGGTTCTGCCCCCCGCTGGCCTGGAGAAACCACAGCAGCCCTCCCACACAACACGCAGAGCTATCAAAGGCTTCCAGGAGACAGGTGAGGGGCACACACAACTGTGACAAGAAGGTTTAAAAAAACAAGATGAATCGAAAATGGTATTTTGGACATCAATAGTCAGACATACTGTATATCCTGTATGCACATACATTTAACAACTAACATTATTTCTTACAAACATTGTGAAAGTTTTAGGTAACATTAGTGCACTACTCTTAGAGGAAGCAGGAAGAAGTTTGGGGACACTTGTATTTTTGCCCATTAAAATCATAGTACATTAATCAGAAATACGGTGTAGACATTGTTTTAAATAAGCTGTCAGCACGGCTATCATATCTTCTGCATCACACATGTGCTAATATTCAGTACAGCAGTAACACCTTTTATGTGCTAACCCTAAAACTAATCAATTTCTCATGCAGTTAATAAAACATGTTTACATGCTGGTTCTAAAAGTAGGTGACAATCAAGTAAAACAAAGAATATATGAATATAAAATATAACATTTCATTCTTTCATGAATTCACATACATGTTTGATTTTTTTGTGTGTTTACTAAAAAATAGCCAACCAGCAGTCTTGCTGCTATTTCAGCTATGTGCAAATACTTCAGTAGTACATAATAATGGGACAGTGCCTTTAGAAATTCATAAAATACTGTCACGGTAAATACAGCCAATGCCAGCATATGCCTCATAATTCAGAACAGCTTTTTTCTGCTTTTCGGCCAATTGGCTTTTTTTTTTTTCACTGGCATATACTGGACAAAAAATATAACTGCTGTCCCCTTCAGGCCACTGTCTGGGTATATGATTTATGGAAGCTGTACGAAAATATATATAGTATGGTGTTCATTTAATGTGTAGTGTCACATTGAATGAATAAACATGTCACTAACATGCAGATGCTTGCCCTTTTACACAATATTTTTTTAAGCTGGTGGCATCTAAATAAACATCTGTTCGGTCAGTCACCTTAAATGTTAATAGCTTACTTCAATATAAAATGTTTGAGAAAATGAAAACTGAAAGTCAGGAGGGAAAAGAAAATACCAGTTAACGTGTTTGTAGTTGGCTGCTGAATGTGACAAATAGGACATGTTTGTGTTATACAATTTTTATAAAACACATACCATCAAAATGTTGTTCTTAGTTTTCCCTGTTGTTATTTTTCTTTGTTGTTGTTTGTTTCTTTGTATTTTGTATTTTAGGCTTCTTTTAATAAACCACAAAGACAAAGAGAACAAAAGATGTCAGGGGTGGTTAGTAGTGGTTGTCAAGTTGTCAGTCACACATCCACAGTACCAATTAAAAAGAGAGAAAAGCTGTCCTTTTGCTCAGTAGAGTCTTTTCAGTCTATGAAATATGATTGCAAGCAGTACCCTCATTACTACATAATAGTTAACTTTCATCTGACCCCCTTCATTCTCCACTAATTAAAACGGGCCTGATCCCCTCATCATTATCCTCTACCCTCTTTTTCTCAACACCAACTTTGAGGTCATAGAGTAATCCAAAACTTGAATTTCTTATACACAAAGTAATACGCACTGAATTATAGTAGACTAGTGTATAGTCTTGTTGAACCTTAATATCAGCCTACTTTAATGTTAACTACTTTGTTCCCATATTGGTGGCGCAAAACAGCTGAAGGTGCTATTTGGGACAATGCATACACAGAAATAATAAGGTGTTTGTTAAATGGAATAAGCCTTTACCACACACACACATACTGAGTACAATAAATATACTGCATTGGTCACATTTTTGCTGTGTTTTTGGAAACATAAGGTAATCATTAGTGCTTAAAGTAATGTTAGTGCAGTGTGTATTTACAGTATACTGTGTATGTTTTTTCGCATTTTTTTATACCTTTTTACACTCAGTTTTCAGCAGGCAAGCAGAATGCCAGTGTAAATGATGAATGATATCTCCATTTTACCCTGTGACCCAAATGACTGAATTGTGATTGCTGTCTCCCTGCACACAAACAAGGCTGAGCCAAGGTTGATTTCAGAGTAAAAAATATATGAATGTTTAAGTTTTCATCCCTTTTGTTTGACAGAGTAAAAGAAAACCTGTTTCAGAGTCACTGTGCAAGGATCTTTTAAGAAACTATTTCTTTTTGAAATAGTTCACTAAAATATCAGCACTGACAAGGCAATTGTTACATCATGCTACTAAATGGTTTATTTCTTAAATCTTCCAGTAAATGCTTCCTGAATTTACAGAGCATACAGAATCACCATGAGTCACATATGAGAAGAAGATTCACGCAGGTTACATCATCCGATGTTCTTTAATCTGCAGATGCCACTTTCTTTTTCACATTTTTTTCTTTTTTGCTTGCAGCCACTTTTAGTTCAGCCTGCTTTATCAGTATTTGACCCAAAGAAAAACAAACAAGACTAGGTTTACAGTCCTATATAAAATAAATTTTGTCCTGATGATGGTGCTAGATGAACAGGTGATTATCAGATTTCACAAAAAACATGACTGTCGGCGCCAAATGACATGGCGATCTGTCCAACAGGCTGCTTTCCGCACAGACCTTTCTGTACTGCTGGACCAGGTTGGGACAGGAAAGGAGTCTCTCAGCTTTATGAAGCGCAGAATCCGCCGCCTTGCGCAGCAGTGGGCGACAGCTGCCAACCGTCTGGATGCCAAGTTGGAGCAACGATGGAGGGACCAGAAGAAGGTAAGACATGAAGGGCAGGCATACTAGTGGATGGTGGGGGATCCTGGATAAGAATTTAATAGGTTAGAATACCCAGGCACTGTAATAACATTTTCCCACAATTAAATGCAAAGTGTAGTTAAGAAACATCTGTCAATAGCAATGAACGCAAGAGCTTAAATGGCTTTAAGACAATTCACAGCATAGCAACATCAACACAAAGTGCCTATTATGGTTCCAAATCTTGACTATAAGTATGTACTCAAAGTGATCTCGCCTGAAATGCCTGAGAGTAAAGTGGGGGGTTCGAGGTCTGCTAAAAGCATTTTGATTGATACTAGGTGTGGTAAACACTGTTATCCATGAGTAGTCGGGCGCAAAAACGCATTTGTCAGGTGCTTCCTAAACCTTCTCAGTTTGAATGGTAATGTCTGGTAGGAGAAAAATGATAGGTTGTCATCCATTGTTGCTGTCTGAATTCTTCTTTGGTAATTTGCGGGTCTGTATGTATCTTTCAAAGCTGTGTGCTGTACAAATGAAATTTGTAGCCATGCTACCGGGTGTAGTATGGCCACTTTCTGTTTGTAGCTCTACATGCCAAAGGCTCAGTGTTGGAAAAAGAAAGATTTAAGAATAGATGAAAGAGAAGAAATGACCATGATGAATGATTCTAACGAGATGCCAGGAATATGCCACCACCAAAGGGAAAAGAGTAAGATGAAAAAGGAAGAACATGAGGGGGATGGATGGCAGTGCAGAAGGATAGCGTAGACTGGGGATTAGGACAGGGCTAGAGAGGGGAGGTGTGTGACACAGTTAAGATGAGCTAGAAATAAAACCTGGAACGCCACAGTGCCCGTAGATGTTGGGTATTTTATTTAAAAAGTTTGTAATATAAAGTCTTACATTTCCATATGTAAGAAAAGACAGTGTGTCATTAAAACTTAGGGAGTCTTCAATTCCTTTGCTGTATGTAACGTTTCACACAACATTTTAGGTTTGTCAAGCCTCTGTACGTCTTGCTTTTCTTTTCTTGTTCTAAGCAGACTCATCACCTTTAAATTGAGAAAATGATGATAAATGAATAAGTTAATGTGAGAAGGCAGATTGAGCACACATTCTTCTTCTTCACTCCAAAATGTTTTCATCCTCCCTTTATCTTTAAAATAACTTAACAGGATTGGAAAGAGTCCTCAGTCACAGTGATTGATGTTCTCCTTTCCTGTGGTGCACTGAGGAGATTTGTTATCCTCTGCCATGGCTCCATTGCTGTTTGAACATCCTTGTTTGCTATACGATGCTCTGCTGCTATCTCAACAGCAGATGTAGTTGTGTTTGTAAGCTAGCATTGGCTGTCAAAAGCTGTTCATCAAAATAATTAGTAGTGTTAAACGTAAAAATGTGCTGGTGTGTGTGTGTGTGTGTGTGTGTATGTGCATGTGTTTGTCTACTAACTTGATATCATTGCAATTCATTCATTCTCATCATTGAGAATGAATGAAATTGCAAAAAAGTCATTTCATTCTTTTTTTTTTAAACATGCTAACAATGTTTGTTCCAATCAAATGTAGCATTTTGACTGTTGCTTTCCTACCTCACGAGGAGATGGAGAGAAAACGGGAACATTGTTTGATTTTAATTAACTCTGAAAACAGAAAAAAACATCAACCCATGTGAATTGACTACGGCCCTAGACTTGCCTAACCTTTGCCTTTGACAAAATCCCCACTTCCAATATCAACTTTAGCTTTCTACTCGAGTGCACAGTCTTTACTATTCCAAAGGTGCTTTGTTGATTCAGTTGTCTTTCCTTGTTTGCCTTTTTCATTGTTGTAAGCAGAATGATGTTTACTCAGAAAAGGAGTAAATTAATGGAGCAGAAAGTATGGAAGCAGAATGGATGGGTGAGGGGAGCAAAATGAGGGAAAAAACATTTAAGAGGAAGATGTTTTGTGTCGTGCTGTTTGTTACTAATCTGACCATTTCCTTAGTATAGTGAAGTTCAGAAATAAAACAATCAACCTTTTGCTGCATTTCTCTTTCACAGTAGTTATACATTACATACATTTGGTGCTGTTATTTTAATTCGAAGAATTCAGTCATTATGATGTAACTGGTGGAACATTTGTGTGTAACAAATCACTGTTCTTTTTTTCCACACCAAAGGATAAATATGCAGCTAAGACATGGCACAGTGGGTAGGTTTCAAGAGAGAATGGTACAGATTCAAAGTCACCTGCCTTATCCAGTTAACCTGGGATAGTGTGTATTCAATGCCTGTCTTAGTGCTTCTCAGTGGCTGTGTGTGCATCTGGTGTGTGTTGAGCAGGCACAGTTATTGTGATTGTCAGCATATGCCTATATGCCAAACTCTTAATTTACGGTCTTGCCATGTGCTGTCAGCCCCTCGAGAGTTAATTGACCCCTGACTGATGAAGTGCAGACAGTGTACTAATAGGATGTATGGTGAAGGGAGGTGAATGGCATAAGGAAGCTGGAGTAGGGGGACGAATAAGATAATCTTAAAGTGAAGTGGAAAAGGGATGAAGCAAGTTGTAGGAGTATGACAAGGGAAAAAGTAGACGTGAGGAGAAAGAAAGAGGGGAAAAGTAGTCTGTAGAGGCATGTGAGGGAGAAGGTGAAATTAAGGGTAGAGTAGTGATGGTTGGCAGTGCCAGCTTGTGTTGCCACCCGTGGCCTTCCATCAGACAGCTGCAACCTTCACAAGGGCCACAGTGCATAAGCAAACAGGGTCATACACGTTCCAACACACGTCCTGATGTCCTGCACTAACAGATGCTGAGACAAGCATTAGCATTCTTGTGTTGTTAGTGATGAGTGGAGCGAAACCGAGCAATGGAGTGGTACTTCATACATGATATGAGATCCCTACTGTACTCTCCTGCTGTCGCATGTACTCACCAAGGGCTTTTCAAGAATATTACTTTGACGTACACTCATAAAACCTTGATTTATAGGAGTTGTGTTCTTCCAGAATAGGATAGATAAGGTAAGATGGAAGATTTCTCATAAGCTTCTTATTTTACTTTGAAAACATCATCAGGACCATTCACTGGTGACAAAGAAACAGCTAATAGTTGTGCCAGATGATTGAGGTACATCAGTTGGACTGATGAAACCGAAAGCCTGAGGAAACTGGCACCATGCCATGTTTCTTTGGATCAATTTTACTTTTATATGTGTTAAACATGAGTGGAACATCTTGATTTGTGGTATAAAATTTTCACTGTGTAGGTAGATAAACTGTGCCCCTCTGTCGATCTTAGTAGGCTTGCCAGATCTTTGTGTTCAATCCCCATGAGACATTAACAGTAGAGAGTAACTTTGAATCCTGTTGAAAACCCCCTGAGCTCACACCGAGTGAGCAAGCAGCCACGCTGAACACACAGAAACATCCACACACTCAGAGTCTAACTGGAGTTTATTGATGTATGTCAGTGTGAAACTAATGCATGCAAATAAATGAAAACAAACAACATTCAAAGTCCATCAGCACACACCCTCTCAAACATACACTCCATCTGGGAGTACCTTAAGTCCACTGCATAAAGAGCTCCTCTCGCTTGTTTGTGATGCAGTGGGAGCCAGCTGGACGTGATGCAGAAGTTTATGAGGACGTATAATAGTTTTAGAGTTACTCCCTTTGTTATTGACTTTCCATTGTGTGGCTTTTCCACCCGTTCATCTTCATTTTCAAGCAGATATACAACATTGTGCTGGCAGTGAGAGAGTGTGCCACTGCACAGTAAAACACATTGTGAAACACCCACAATAGTTTACTCTCCTCTCCGTCCTGCTCTGTGATATAAAGGTTTCTTTTTCTGCATTGTTGAATCCACTCTAATTCTGTTCCTATATATAGGCATTAACATTTGCAAATAGAGATAAATACTGCCTATTAGAGAGGAAGTGCAATTCCCCCTCAGCAGTCTAGATCTTGGGTTGCCAGATTTTGTAAAGTGCTCTTACTTCTCTCTCAATTGACTTTGCATTTGTGTGCAAATGTCAGTTTTATCCAATCCACAGTTATTCAGTGCTGTGACATTGCTGTGTTGCTGCCAGTATGTGCAACTCAGCTCCTTCTGTCTCTATTTTTGCATGCTTGCCAGTGTTTGTGTGATACACCCTCACCAACACCACTACTGCCACCATGACAAAGCCAATAGAGTGAATAGTGTTGGCGCTATGAATTTTCACTCTTGCCATCTGCCACCCAAACTGTAATTAAATTTCACTTATCTTTTTTTATGAAGCAGAAGTTAATAGAGCAAGCTTATTAAATCGGGGGATTTTTCATGCCAGCTGGAGTCTCACCGGAGCTTGACTCTGCTGCATACACACCATTGTTTTACACCCATTTTGTACATGTTAACTATGGGACATCAGTGCAATGAGTTTTGCATTTGTACTGGATGTATAAATCGACAATACACAATAACAGACAAATAAATGTAATAATAATTTTGTATCAGTGATTCAGCAGCTCTCTCTCCTGTTATTTAGACACAGTTCCAGGATCATGAAAACGTGTGTATGAGCAGTGTGTTTATATGTTTTCTGTAAAGATGTGTTGCCTCATCAGTTGCTTAAACATTAAACCTATTGTTTTGTATCTGATTTGAAATACTGATACAGACACAGGATTCACATGCATTTACATTACACAGAAACAGAGCAACTTCCTGTATCGCCATTTAACCTGTCTCAACTCAGTTGGTCTTAAGCTCTATACATATGAAAGTTGTGAGCTCCATTTCCCAGAAAGAAAACAGCAGGAAGTGTTGCTATGCTGTGTTAGTTAATCAGGATTACTGAACAGAGCAATGTTTGGGCATGGCTGTGTCTAATCCGCTGTGAAAAGCAACATGTTGCTCATTTCTTGTGGGTTGCACTAATTATGCAATAGCTAGGTGGCCACGCATAACAGAAATGTAGCCAGCAAGTCCAAAGTTGTATAATAGTGTAGCATATAAAGTGTGATAATTCCTTAAAATGTGTTATATAAACAAAGGAGATTTTCCCATTGTGTATCTGAGAATTTGACATATGGCGCATATAAAATAATCTGTAAAGTCCACAGTGATAGATTTCTATATGTGCATGCTCTACAATTGAAGGATGAGGGATAATTGATTAGGGCTTTCAACGAATTACTTTTCATTTTAAGTCTGAAATGATTCTAATCCTCAAACACATTAAAACAGTTTGTGCTGCAGAAGCTTTTCCCTCAAGGAGCTTAACTTTATTCAATGCACACACATATACTGTTTATAAATAAATAAATCTGATTAAATTAAATGTACCATATAAAATATTAATGTTGAATTATAGGTGTACATTATAGTGCATGCTGTGTCACTGGATGTTTTTAGGTCTAATATCTACAATAAATTGACAAAAATACCATAAATAGGGCTATTGCTTAATGAGATATTTTTAATCAGCAGACACACACACACACATAACATTAACTCCATCATGTTTGACTGTTGATATAATGTTCTTTTCATGAAATGCTGTTAGTTTTACACCAGATGTGAAAGTCCGCCTTCCAAAAAGTCCCATCTACAAAACATTTGCCTTAAAGCCTTGGAGATAATCGAATTGGTTTTGAGTGTTTGATGTGCTGTCTTAGGTCAGGAACTCTCATGGATGCCATTTTTGCCCATTCTCTTTCTTATTGTTGAATAATGAACGCTTAACTGAGGCAAGTGAAGCCTGCAGTTCTTTAGATGTTGTTCTGGGTTCCTTTGTGACCTCCTGGAAGACTCATCGTTTTGCTCTTGGCAGTGGCGTTGCTGGACATAAATCTGTACTGGGGCACACCCCCCCTAGCCTAGGCCTGGCTAGACCATCTTTGCCCCACCCACTACACTACAACAAGTAGGTAAACATAGTAATCGTTATAAAAATATTTAGTTAATTTTAATTGATTAAATTTAACCTTCAACATGAAAAGGCATAGGCTGTACATGCCAACATTACATCTGCACAAAAATGAATAATTACTGCTTCAGAAAAAAAAAATGTCTAAAGAAGCCAGTTATTTTTACATTTAATACATTTACGTTTAATAAAACACACACACACACACTATTTCTATGAAAACTGAAAGAAGAGGGATATGCCATATATGATCCATGACTTCAGCAACTACAAATGAAGTGTACACACTGTACATTCAGTAAATAAAGCAAAATATTCCCCATAAGTGTAAAAGCACCTTTAAACAGAGTTACATTTTTTAACATTAAACTGTTGGGCCTATTTTTCATTTTGGCAAATCTGTCAGTCACTTGACTCTTTACAAAGTTCTTCCTGCTCAGCCTGTCTTGTCCCAGACATTTACATTTAGTCGTTTGGCCGACGTTTTTATCCAAAGCAACTTACAAGTAAGAGACAGCTACAGGGTTTTGGTGTCTTGTTCAAGGAAACCTCAACATGTAATCAGGAGGAACCAGGAATCAAACCACTAACCCGGCAGTTGGTAGATTACTGCTCTAACTAAGCTACACCCACCAACCTTTCACAGCTACAACTATTGACTGGGATTGTCAGAACGATCTGAATAACCTGTGTCAAGGTTGGGACATGATTTTATCCATAATATTGGAAACAAATTGTATTTCCTTAATTGAAGGTGTTTCCTTTTTTTGAGCCAGATAATTTTTTGCCACAAAATATCTACATTATGATACACGGTATTATGCTAATCTAAAGTCTGCCAGCTAGTTTGTTTATCAACTCTTACCTCTAATTCATCTCTCCTCTCTTCTTCCCTCTGCTTGGTCAGTTTAAAGACATTTCTGATATCCATCTACAGGACCAGTCAGTAATGGTTCAGGCAGTACTATCACTAGTGGAAAGTTACGTTAGTTTCATAGGTGTTTTCATTCCTGCTAATCGAGCGACATGCGCTAATTAAAATCTGCGCGCTGCAGTGTTCAGGATACACAGGTGCGTGCAGACAGGTATCGGCTGGTGTTTTGTGTTTAAGCTGTGTTGCTTTCACATGAGTTAACTGTGTTACTATCTGCCTTGCATTTTATTCAGAAAAGAAACGGTGGCAAATACTTTATCACAGCACTGTACAAAATGTAAAATGAAGCTTAACAGAGTTAACAAAAATTTGAGAAACACTTTATTAGTAATAATAACTGTATTGGGGTCAACTTGTAAAAAATGTCATTTTTAGAGTTTAAAGAAAAATTACAGCATTAATCAAATTCTAACTCTCCACACTGGTTGTACTGGTTGAATATTTGGCTTACAGACATATTTTAACAAAAGTACCATAGTGTTCTCAGGCATCTTTGTTGCAAACTTTCTCCTCAGAGTTTAACATAATGGCACAATGTGTCTTTATTCACTTTCAGATACTGGTCCATGTAGGCTTCCTAACAGAGGAGTCTGGAGATGTTTTCAGTCCCAAGGTGTTGAAGGGAGGTCCTCTGGGAGAGATGGTCCAGTGGGCTGACATCCTCACCGCCCTCCATGTTCTGGGACATAACCTCAAGATTTCTATGTCTGTCAAGGAACTTCAGGGGTGAGTATGTGCTAAATGTAGCAATCCAGTGCTGGAGTGTTTGACATGTTAGTGGTGGAAAGTTTTTTAGCAGAGGAAAATCCACATTCATCAAACCAACCCAGTGATGTGTTTTTTCCAGGGCTCGCTTCTTTTCTGACAAGAAACTATAATCAGTATGTGACATGCCTTCAGTTGACCAGATACATCATGTCAGAATGGGAATCATTTAGACAAGGAAACATGTTTGCTATTTGCATTTATTGTCAGGGTTGTGACTATAAGTAAGTACTTGTCTCTTTCTATAAATAATTTTTACTGACATTATTCAGCCATAGCTGTAATTAACCTGACACAGATGCCACAAAAAGATTATGTGACAACAAACCAGTGATATTTTATATTCCTCTTGTTATCACGCTTGCACTCCCACATATTGTATTCAGAATGGTTAACAGAGCATTTTACTCTAATTCCCACTTAGCCAAAACATTAGGCGTAAGGACTTTAAAGGCCTATTGCTTTATTTGTTGCTATATTGATCCTGTATCAATATACTTCGCAGCCTCCTGCCAGTGAAACAGCATTTGTGTGCCTTTTCATCCCCTGCATCAGTGCACTTACATGTTTCTGCTAACAGATACAGCTGTGGAGCCAACACACACACAGATGGGTGGATAAATGTAAATCTGTCCAGTTGGGAAAGATCCCTCAGGCTTATTCTGTCCAGTATGCAATATCTACTTCAAGGCCAAGACTGAATGAATCATACAGGCTGTCAGGTAGAAGATGGATGTGTAATGGTGAACACTAGAATTATGAATAGGTATTTTGTGTGAAAAGACAGCTGAGCTATATACTAGATAGGTGGCGCCTTTGTTCAGCCTAGTCTTTGTCTTTGGGCCGTTGTTGATCACTGCGATGACACAGATATGGGGTATAGATCAATATAATCATGTCTTCAGAGAGCCTGCTGTACTCTGCATTTTATACTGTGCACTGTCTGCGACAACTATCACAAATCATAGAAGAGGTATTGATCCCCAGCCCTTGGAAGTCAATTTGTAGACATATAACACCACTCCAGGGAGCAGCACAGTGTGTGAAAATGTAGAGGATTTTTATGCCTAAAAAATTGGTTTAGAGATAGTGGAGCATTCACAAGGCTGAGTTTAGAGATGTCAGACTTGAAATGGATGGCAGGGTAATTTTTACTGTCTATGTGTCACTCTACTGTCTTGGGATCAAGTCAAAGTTCTCCCAAACTGTGATGTGATGTTTTAGGTGATGGAGTATATTGTAACATACCAGCATGAAGAATTATTTGCCCATATGTAATGGCTTTGGAAGGAAAAAACGCTCTAGATTACTTAAACTACACTTACTTAAAAATTAAACAGAACTGTCTGATCTTTCTTCAAACCGCATTTGGATGCATCCTCTAAAAACAGTGGTGAGATATAGTTCAGAAACGTTGCCTTGCCTAATATCAATTTTCCTGCATGGCTTCCTGCTGAAAAGTGGAACAGAGACAGGTTATGCACTGTATCCAGTTGTCATTTTACTTGTGTCATTCGTTTCTCAGGTCCTTCGTTTCCCTTAGTTTTTTGTCTCCAGTAAGAAAATTTCAAGCTTTAAGCTTAAAATAAGGTGGTAATGTAGTTTGGCTGTCGCGGACTATACTGTACTATAAAAAGAAAATTGATGTGATCTTCTTTCTTATGTCTCTCTTGTTCCCTGCAAAACAGTTAGCACCTTTATTAAATCTATGACTTATAAAAAATCGTACAGCCGTACAGTACGTTTCATAATGCATCTGATGCAACATTATGTAAACGGTGCTGCACAGCACCGTAGGTACTATTAGGTGCTGTCAATCTACTGCATGTAGATCAAGTGCATATTCATCAACATCATTATTAAACCACACACAGTGACACAGGAATTTGCTGCTGGAAAGGCATGAGTGTTGGTTTTCTGTTTGTTGGCACTGTGAAATACACAGGGGTTAAAAACACTGTAACAGAATGAACTAATCAGCGTATTATCTTAACACAAATAAAACAAATAAACAAATAAGACTATTTCTATATTGTCTTACCAATGGATTGTATTCTCAGATATTAGCATTGTGCACATGCACACCATTTGTCAAATGTAGACATTGCATGCTGTAACACTACAACACCTTAAATGTGTTACAGTCAACATTTCACATAAGACATCCCTCAGATGTAAGCACTGCCAAACAGATTGTTTGGGCCAGTGGACTGTATTATGGTAATTGCAGTGTTATGGCTGATGTTGATTTAATGTGGACCAAGTCAAAGTATTGTTTGTTGGTATGTTGGATGGAAGTAGTATACTGACAATGTCTAGTTTGCAACTTCAACATTGTATGTCACCGTTTTATCACAAGAAACAGTTGTGTTATTTTAATGTTTCCCCAAAGACTGACAGGTGACTCTGTGAACAAAACCAGACTCATCTAAGCAGGCAGGCTGACCAACAAATATGAAAAGCCAAGCATAAAGTACAGACAACAGGTACCCCAACAGGCTGCATTGTGGAAGCTGAGTCCAAACACAGATTTCCTTCGGGCAACACTGACAATTGTTAGAATAAAACAGAACTAAAAGAGTCCGGGGTCTATTCACCTCCACACTTCCACAGGTCCACAATGTTTTGTGTGTGCACATGGTCTGTGATGAATTGCAGCCACAAATGAGAGTAGTGAAGCAGGAAGCAGAGGGACAGAGGCATAGGGAGACACTGTAATTGGCCACTAAGGGGACGATTAGAGCCAGAGTTTCTACTGTAGATTCTAGTTGGTCAGATGGCTGGACATTATTCGCCAGACAGAGCACACTGATTTTTTTTACCATGGCTCATAGACAATAGGTGAGAATGAAATAGACCAAAGTGTAAACAGAAAAAAGCTGCTATTTATACAACTTGGGATGCTGTGTATAAAACTAAATAAACTGAATAACTTGGTGATGAAAATATCTTGATTAACATGACTAATTTCTAACAGGCTGCAGGTGTTAATGATACAGGGAATCACAGGAGGACATATCATTGTGTGAGTCAAAGGACTTGTGAGAAAATATGTGTATGTCTGTATGGAAGAAAAAGGAAAACTGCAAAGTGCTGAATGTGCATCTGTGGAGTTGTGGCAGTGACTCCTGTTATTCTAATATGCAAATACTCACTCTTCACGATGGGTTTTTTGAAGGCTCACTGATAAATGCCTTCCCTTGCTCCGTCCTTCATTTAGGCATGATGTAGAAATCTTTCTTGCACCATTTACTTGCCTAATACAACAGCACACAGACCTGAGTTAATTCAACACAGAGATTTGCATCTCCCTGTGTCTGCTGACTGTGCACTGCTCACAATGTGGGCAAACTGAGAAGCTTTTTGGAAATGAGGCTGAATTTGGTGCCAGTTAGATTGGAAAGGCACTTGAGATGTATTAGTATGAGATGGAGAAAAGACGGGACTCTCTACACAACAGACTGGAGGGTCCAGATCACTGAGAGCTGCTGCAGTCAGTGCAAATGTGGATGGTCAGCACCTTTGTGCCTATGTTCTCTCCACTATATTGGCACATATTGAATGTTCTGCTACACTGAAACTGTCTTTTGCAGTATATGACCTATAGAACACGCATCCCACGCATTGACAAAGCAGTCATTACACAGTAATCTAGCCTGCATGTGAAGATTCAAGGAAGAATTATATATATACTGTGTATATATATATATATAATTGCTCATTTTCTGAAGCATTGTCTGAGGTGGCTTACATGGAAACCAACAGGTGCAGTGTTTTGATGTGCATAAATACACCCCCATTGTATGATGGCCTTTACACAATGACTACTCATTATACAAAGCCAGAAAAATACCACATTCACTGCCTTTACACAAAGGCAGGAAAAAAAGGTGAAACATCAAGTTGAGAAAGAGAAATCAGCAACCTGACTGAATACATTATTTCATAGTAGTTGCTTGAATTGTTTAGGGATGACAATGAGTATTCTAGATGTGATTATATATTAGAATAGTAAAAATAATAGACACTTAAAACATGAAAATTAACATTAGGCTTTGAGAACAAAGCAGCCCAGCTTGTTAGGAGCGCTGAATGTCTCTGGTATGTTCTGAAACAACTAAATATATCTTCTCTTGTATTGGGATATCCACTTCTGAGCATAATGTGCAAAAATAGATATTTATATGGTTTATTTCCATGTGACTCATTATTGGGCAATTTTCAAACATTTTAGTTTTATTTGTCACGCTGGAGTTTCTTCCATTTTGCTGTCTTCATTCACAGAAGAGTGCAAAATTTAATTTCCAGTTCACAGATTCACAGTTCATTGTTAATGGTGTTTACTTCAAAGCTGTCGCTACATATTCCATGTTAGTTTGTTTTAATTTAATATGGATGGAACTTATATTTGCCTAACTGTCCAAACTATGGCACAGTTTAGACTTCACTTTTGATAATTCTCTTTTTGTTTGTTTGTTTTATTTTATTTGGTTTTTTGCTTTTTGTTTTTTTGTTTCACACATGTGAAACAACACAGTAATCTGCCACAGTAATAACCATTTAAAACCCCAAATGAAGGTAATGCTTTCATACTTCTTCTCTTTGAACTGCACCTCTCATCATGGAAATTACAGGATCAATCAATAACTGTAAAGTCTCTGGTTGGATTCTTGCCCTAATTATTACATGTCATACCCCTTGCTTGGTGGCTGTCACTATATTCTATTAAAAAAAGCACAAAAGCCAGAAAGAAATAAAATCATTATTCAAAAGCATCTTCTCTTGGTTTTTAAATGCCTGGTCTCTTCACACACTGTCCGTGACTTGTCCTTTCCCTTCTCTTGCACTCCCTGTCCATCTCGTGAGGAGTTTCATCTGATCGTAACTCCAGGTAATGCCTCAGTTGCTATGGAGATCAGACCCCGGGCTAGTTGGGGTTGGAGGTGAAGAGACACAGAGTAATAGCCAATCAACACCTCCAATGCAGTAAAGGAGAGACTAGAAGTAGGGACTGTAAAAGTGTCATGTCTCTGAGATGGGCTGATAATTGGATAGTGTGACTGGACAGATACAAGGCCCACAGCAGGAATGCACATTCATTATAACCTTTATCGCAAATGCAAGTGGGTTTTGTTCATTCTGGTCTCCTGAGCACGCTAAAATATGGATCTCCACATCATTTAGTCTGGTGCACATTGTAAAGCTCAAATTCTTCATGTGTGTGTATTTTTAGATATTGTTTATTTCAGAGCATTAAATGTGCACAAACAAACCAAAATGTGTAAAATACATATAAAAGCGATAGTAATTCAAGCACACTGTGGCCTGTTAGGATACTTGCAGATTCTACATTGTAAGAATATGTCAATAACCATATATAAGTGGTACATATGCAGCAGTACTCTGCTTTCAAACAGAATGCCTCTGTTCCTGTGGTACCTTTCCATGTTTTTTTTAACCCCGGCTCTAATGTACTTGTACCAAATAGCCCCCTCAAACAACCCTCTGGTTACCACAAGTCCCGCCTCATTCCACTGCTCACTCCTTAGCAATGTCTTGATGGGCACTTGGGGCACTCAAGCATCTGTCTCAAATACCCCTTTGCCCCATAAAATTGCACCTTTAGTCAACCCTTTTGGATGCTAAATGTTAAGAAAAACCCTACCACATTCACAGCTAAGGTGTAATGTTACTTTCGCCAAAAAGCCTGACAATGCCACTGGCTCCTTTTCTTAGTTAATGCTGCATTTATGATTTTATGCTGATGATATCAGTTAATGCTGCTGTTATGAAGTAATACTGCTTTTGAGACTTTGTGTTGCGTTTTTTGCGTTCCTTTGTAAGATTCTCTCACACTTTTGAGTTTAAAATTCTTTGTACACTTGGAGACAAGTTCTCTCATGACTGGCTTTTATAACAGGTAATAGTTATAAAGGCCATGCCATTCACCAACACATTGTGGATGTTGTTCTGTTGATCATACCAGACATATCCTGAGTACAAAGTCTGCTGGTCATAGAAGTTTGACCTTCAGGCTTTTCATATTGTTGACCTGAAGAGCCTCTGATGTTTAAAAAGGAAGGCATCAGTACTGTAAGTGTTACCTTTGGGACATGAGCCAGTTCAGTGGATATTTTGTATGTGTGTGTATTTGATTTACCCATTGGTCTGCACTTGTGTCTTGTGTGAGAGGAAGCATATTATGTACTTGTGAATCAGTGTGTACTACTACAGCAGTGACAACATGCTGTAAAGGAACTTATGCTAGTTTGCATCATAAGCTCATTGCTATGATGAGCTAAGTCTTGCGCTTTGGCCGAGAGATGGCTTACATAACCTGAGATTAATGCAAAAAGAGCTATCTGCTGAGATTATGTAACTACTTATAAAATTGGATCGGTCTTCATTTTTTTCTCTGTTTAACTCTGTGCCTTATGCATGCTCTAGACTAGATTTTATTTTACCTCCCCTTGTTGCGTCACATTCTCTTAAGCTACAGTACATCCACATTACAGATCTCAATGCTCAATTCTGATTTTTTTTTTTTTTTTTTTTTTATGGTGCACTTTTATTTGTTTCCAGCTCCAGTTTTAGCACAGCTGCATGTCATAAACTGCCATGCACACATATACATACACTCATACACAACAGTCAAATTGAGCTTTTTCCTCCAAACCGCCCAGTTGTGATATGCTCTTTCCAGTTTGGCTTAAGCAGAAGCTTTTATATAAATAAATAAATTCCAAACTAACTGTTCTGACAGCAGTCAGATCTGATCTGAAAAAGTCCATTTGATTTGTTGATATTAAAGTGGAAAAAAATCTGCCTCACTAGGATTGAATTTGGATCATTTCAACGTGTAACGGAATTATATCCTAAGTATGTTTTCTACTCACACCCGTTTTCTGCTGTCCACTTACTGCAGATGAAAATTAGCATTTTGGCTAACTCTGGCACATTTATAGTAATGTTTATTAATGTGTAAAATCCCTGTCAAATAAGTAAAAGTAATGTAAAAAGTCCAGTTGCCTTGATTCAACTGCTGTTATCTTTCAAATACCCCAAACAGTGGAGGCAGATGGTCGCTCATCCTGAGCCAGGTTGTACTGGATAGTTTTTCTGATTGATTTAGTTGTGATTTGATTCTGCATAAATAAAGTTTAATTAAATCACCCAAATGAGGATGTTCAGAAACATAAGTCTTTGTTGGTAGTGTTTGCATTTTCTTTTGGTCACAGATTCACCTCTGCTTTTCATGTAAACATCAGTGGACTACATTTCTGTCCTTGTGAAAAGATTTGTATGGCAGCCTCTGAAAGTAAGGGCAGAAATGTTGTAGTTACAGTAGCATTTCTTTTAGAAATTGTGTTTTTACTACTTGCAGAATAGGTGTGGATATGTATGTGTGTGTTGAACTGAATTGAATTTGGTGGTTGTGGGAGTTTTTAGGATGTTTTTAATTATTCCACTGTTTTATCCTATGACGTCTGCTTCTCTATAAAGTCCATAAAATGTCAATGTCTTACCCTGTGTGTCTCAACCCCCCAACCCCCCTTTCCTTGCCCTTACCTCTCTTTCATCTGGTGACTCTCAATTTTTCTTCTTCCTCTGTCATCTACCATCAACCTGACTCAGTCACCTTTGCCATCATTAAAATGAAACCTGTAGAGAGACTGGAGTCAGTGACCTCAGTTCACCTCTTTGCCTCCCACAGGCTAGCTATGAGTTCCTTTATTATACACAACACTAGCAGATAAGAGCACACACACCCACATATATCATGTTTAAAACCCTTGCTGTCCTTCCTTCTTGCTCACAATTAGGCTGTTCTCTTTCCTTAAATAATATTGCTGCTTTCTCTTATTTTCTCATAACTGTACTAAGGTTCAGTTCTTTCTGACATAGTTGTGCAAATGAGCAGCTATGCAGGGTTAGGGGAAACGACTTGTAAAGCAGCTGACTCAAAACAATATTTGCCTGTAATTGTGTAGTCTGATTTCTTTTTTCGAGGGAACCTGCTGATGTGTGTGAAACTCCTTAACAGACTTGTGGGGTAGCTCTCTCTTTAAAAGAAAAGATAATACATTAACATTAAGCAGAGTGTCAGCTTGTCTCTTTGTTAAAAACCAGAGTGTGCAAATGAGTATGCTCAGTCTGCATCATTTTGTATGCTTGAAGTGCCTGAGTTTGCAGAAACAAACCACAAGCATTCTCCTTTCCTTTCCTTACTTCTCATTACATCCTGTTTTCTCCCCTCTCTACGGTGTGTTTTCTTACGTTTGTTCCTCTTTCCGTCAGGCTACTTTTCTCTTTGTCTGTGTTTTTTTTCTTTTTGCTTTCCTATATTTGCTAAGCTCAAATCAGTGTGCTTGTTAGCAACTTCCCAGATTTTTTAACATTTCATCACCCCTACCCTTACTTCTAAGCCCTTAAAGACATATACACACACACACACACCACAGTTGAGCGTTAGTAATGACTTCCCTTATCCCTTGTCTAGGATTTGAAAAACTGAGAGGGAAAACAGTTATGGCCCATGGGTGACTTTGTGTTTTATTACTGCTATTGCTTTGGCTCACATCTCTGCATGGCGTTACCTCTAATTGGTCTGCATGACACAACTGGGACAAGAAAATAGAAATAGGACAAGCTGCTTATGTTTAGCTGATTTAGCACAACCCACAGAGTGAGGATAAACAGATGAACTCAGGTGTCTATCAATGCTGGTAAATGTAACCTTGAATTAGGGGTGTGTGACATAGTGACTTAGAACTACAATACTACTAGTTTTTTAATTCTACATTTTATGTGTGTAAAACCCTAAAATCATCCTGTGGCAGCAAGACCTAGTGTTAGGCAAATATGGCCTCATTCGTGCCTGAATGTGCCCACCAAACTAAGGCAAACAAAAAAGTTTCAGCCAGGTGCTGCTAATCATCAGCCCTTGATTAACTGATTATCAGCAGGTGTGCGGACTCTATAAAAGCAGAAGTTTTTGCAGTTTACTGGTCTGGAGCATTCAAGTGTGTTAACACAATGTTAAGAGGGACAGGTTTTTAAAACGGTTTTAGAGAAGCAATTGTTGGTGCACATCATTTGGGCTTGTTTTGCAGCCACAGGACCTGGGCACCTTGCAGTGATTGAGTCAACCATAAACTCATATGCCAGAGTATTCTAGAGGCAAATGTGAGGCCATCTGTCCAACAGCTAAAGCTTGGTCAAAACCGGGCATTGCAACAGGACAGTGAACCGAGGCACACTAGTAAATCTGCATCGGAAAGGCTGCAAAATACAAGAATTAAGATTCTGCAATAACCTAATCAAAGTCCAGACTTCAAACCAATTGAAATGCTGTTGCAGGACCTTAAGAGAGCTGTGCATGAGCAAATGTCCAAAACCAAAACTATTTTGTAAATAACAAAAAACAGGATTAAAAATATGAATGGAATATAAATGTGTCTCAATAAATAATCATTATCAGTGCTATTAATCATGCTATTAACCTGTCGTCATCATCTTTGTGATAAAAAAGCTATATTTCTCTAAAACTAACAAGTTAGTACTTAAACCATTTTGTCCCATTAAGTAATGTTGTCTAGTGTAATAAAAATAAAAAGTCAAAGGGCCTTGGTCTCAGTTGTCTGTTTGTGTGCAGACAGAGGTCAACCTTTACCGACTGTAGTGCTAAAATACCTGGCACTAGCTGAATAAAGAGGAAAAAGGAAAAAGCCAGACAGACAGGTACAACAAAGGTGTGTGTGTGTGTGTGTGTGTGTGTGTGCGTGCGCCTGTGCCTGTGCCTGTGCCTGTGCCTTGTCATCCCAGAACCAGGCATTGAGAGCTTTTCAATCTTGTCTTACTGGGGAGTGGAAGCAGGGAGAAGAGCTCTGAATAGGCTTCAAGGCCTGAAAGCACATTGAGGCACTATCACCCATTCATCAAGCTCTTCTTCTTTACTAATCTTTATTCCTATTTCTAAATTGCCTAAGGCAGAAAAACAAAGACAAAAATGAGAAGTTAGAGTGTAATTTCCTGTTATAACACACGTGGCTTTCCACAACAGTGCTGTGGAGAAGTTTAGATGCCATTATATATTAATTCAAATCTGTTTGACCAATTACAGTCTTTCTGTCAATAAACCAGCCTTTTGTTGCTGTCTTGGCAAATGCAAAGTTAGCATTAAGAAAAACTGGCACCAACTAAATAATAGAACACTGAACCCTATTGAGGATTACTTCATGGATACAGGGTTTGTTCAAATTTGTTGAACTTTTGGAAAAAGTGATAACAAAGGTTTTTGATGCAGCCAAAAAGCAAAACATTCCCAAAACTTAGGCCGGATGCATTAATGGGTAAGTCTTTTCTGTACATCCATCAAAGCACATACCTTACAAGATTACAGTCCTGTGAAAAAGTATTTGCACCTTTCCAGATTGGAGCTCTTCCATGGATGCCATTTTTGCTCAGTCTCTTTCTTATTGTTGAACCATGAGCACTGACCTTAAGTAAGGCCTGCAGTTCTTTAGAAGTTGTTCTGGGTTCTTTTATAACCCCCTGGATGAGTCGTCATTGTGCTCTTGAAGTAATTTTTATTTATTATTTCCTCTGGTTATCGTTGTAATATTACAATTTTTTGATGATATCCAGCCTATACTATTACTATAACTATTTTCACAGCACTGTATGTGTTTTACATACAGTGTAATAAGAACATTTCTATGCAACTAAACTAGATGGCATAGAAGGTTAAGTAACTTATGAAAGATCGAACATCATAATGTAGATACTGCTAGGTGAAGCTCAAAGAGTCTTTCTTGGGTTCAGCAAAATAATGAGCCCCGGCCTGAAAAATTATAAACCACATAATGGTTCTTAATTGGTTCTTAGTGCAATGGAGCATGACCACTACTGATAAATTAGTGTGCAGCACCTGCAGAGCAAGCACATAGTCATCAGTTTTGATGTTGGGAAAAATATGCAGTCATGAATCAGAAGAAAATATCAATAGTTACACAATAAATTATGACAATCATAAAACTGAAATGTTTGTAGAAAATCCCAATTCAGTGTGTATTATTCTTGCTTTTTTCTCAAAGTAATTTCATTTGACTTTTATAAATCATGAGTTTATTAATCATCTGTGTACTAGGTCTGTGTCA
>OMLM01015254.1:6007-89801 GCA_900302695.1 Helostoma temminkii | reverse complement strand
CGTGCCCTCCTAAGACAGCGGGTGCTGTAGAGGTCTTTCAGTGAGGGAAGAGGGTAGCCAATGATCTTTTGGGCAGTGTTTATGACCCTTTGTAGAACCTTCTTGTGTGCCATGGTGCAGCTTGAAAACCACACGGAGATGCAGTATGTTAGCACACTCTCAATGGAGCAACGGTAGAAGGCCACCAGCAGCTCTCTCTTCAGGTTGACCCTCCTGAGGGTCCTCAGGAAGTGAAGACGCTGTTGGGCCTTTTTCATTACCTCTGCGGTGTTTGAGCTCTATTGGAGGTCTTCATCTATGTGCACACCAAGGTACTTGAAGCTTGGCACCCTCTTCACACACTCCCCATGAATGACAATAGACTGCAGATCTGACTTCTTCCTCCTGAAGTCCACGATCACTTCTTTTGTTTTTGAGGTGTTTAGAACCAAATTGTTGTCTGCACACCACCCCACCAGCCTCCGGATCTCATCCCTGTATGCCGTATAAATATCCTGCATGCAGTTCTTCATCCTGCCACCAGATATGTTTTTTGCTTTTCTAATGTGTGTGTGTGTGAAGATGTGTCTTAGCTGTGGAACTGTAACCAGCTTTAATCTCAGTGACGCAGACACTGATTGGTGCAGCTGATTGGTTCAACACTACTGGCACCTGAAGGCTTCAACAAATTAGTTAAACAGACCTCATCCCTGGTTTGGAGGAGAATCTTCAGATAGGGGGCGGCACGGTGGTGCAGTGGTTAGCACTGTCGCCTCACAGCAAGAAGGTCCTGGGTTTGATTCCCTGGGTGGGCCCGGGGTCTTTCTGTGTGGAGTTTGCATGTTGTTCGCGTGGGTTCTCTCCAGGTACTCCAGCTTCCTCCCACAGTCCAAAGACATGCTTAGGTTAACTGGGGACCCTAAATTGCCCATAGGTGTGAGTGAGCGTGTGAATGGTTGTTTGTCTGTATGTGGCCCTGTGATAGACTGGCGACCTGTCCAGGGTGTACCCTGCCTCTCGCCCATAAGCTGGCTGGGATAGGCTCCAGCACACCCGTGACCCCTGCGGGGACTAAGCGGCATAGAAGATGAATGAATGAATCTTCAGATAGGATTTTGAATGGATCCTAATGGGAATGGAACCGCTCTTGACATTTGGGCACAGGAAACAAAAACTGTAAGGCTTATTACAATGATAAGCATATGTGCTAAAAGAGGACAAAACTACCTTCATTTCTAGGTAAATGTGTTTATGAAATTTAAAAGTTGACTGAGGAATTTCTGCACCTAACATTTTAACAAATAACAATCCTTTTAATGTGTTTTTTACACATTACATATTGTTTATATTGTTTATTGGCATATATTCACTGCAACACTGGAACTTGCTAATACTGTACTATTATAATAATGCAGTTGTAATTCTTTTTGCTTCTTTCAGACTCAATCAGATGATCATGATCTTTGCACGATCCTCCCCACCTCATAGCCCCCTCCTCTGTTTGTCTATCTCTAGAGACACACCACTCTAAGGCCTCTGAGTGCAGAGCGTGAGACTGGTCTGATGAAACTGTTTAATGTAACCCAGAAGATAAATTGACTTGCATTGGCATTGGCCCACAGATGCAAACAACACCAAAATATCGAAGAAAATGTGCCTAACACAAGTTTTTTACAAAATAGATCACATGATGTAGAAATTGCTTGCTTGTGGGACCATTATGAAGTCTCGTCAACTAACAGATTCAAAACTGTAAGTCATCGCAATCGAAATGTTGCTTGAGGTTCTTTTGGGAAATTGTGAACAAGACAGAAATACACCAGAGCCACTTGGGAGTTGGAGGAATTAAATTCTGACACACACACAGAAAACACTGAAAATAACAAGTATTAACATTAACAGTAGACATCTGTGAATCACATTATGCTGTCTGTTTTTAACCTGTGGGGACATCAGGAGGGGGCATGTGGGAGCAGTCTCTGATGTCAGAAGTTCACTTCTGCCTTCTTTGTCTGCACTATTCTCTTCAGCTTCCTCTTCGCAGCTGGCCACAGGATGTAATGTGACTTCAGGAAACATTCAAATTAACCATTATTCCCCTTAAGATGGAGTGATAATTTGTTGTCATGGAAACATTGGTTCACACCAACAAACATCCTATTTGATCATAGCAGTACAAAGTTGATTACAAATTGATTGCAATTTAACACAATACACTGAAAGCTCACAATCTACAAGAACCTTATACTGTGTTTAGACCCCTTTGCACTGCTAAGTTTAGGCTGCCTGACACATAAATTGTCAGTCATGAGAGAAAACTAATGAGATCTTGGGTCATCAGTTGAAAACAGTGTTACTAGATAGAACTGGTGGGCACATCCATCGACAGCTGATTTAGAGATTTGGGAATCGAAAACAGCCTGCAGCAAAATTATGACAGAGTCTGAAATTTAGGAGCCCACAGTGTAACTGCTGCTGTGATCCACATCTGAAACACACACGACAGATTCATCAATAAGACACCTAACCTACACAGTAAGACACGTAATAACTTACTTTTCTAGGTTTGGGGAAAAATTACAAATTACAAACCTCCATGCATTGACACAAGCTGATGACACGCTCTGTGATTTAAAATGTCATTGCACCATCTGAATTTCTCCACCAAAGAAGTTATAGCACTATTTATGGTGACAATGTGCTGTTCTGTGAAACCCAGGAGAACAGAAATGTTTCTTCTATTTTGCATCCTACACCAATGACCTCATAAACAGGTTTCAAGCATACTTTACTTGCTAATTAGTTTCAAAAGGCAAAGCAGGATAAAGAGTCTCCTGCCAACATCCTCCTGCTATATTTACAAACCTTGTCAAGAATACTGTGATGAGTAGAAATAATTTTTGAGAGGAAATTAAGTGGCACGCTGAATGTACTGGAGGGGAGTTAATAATCATTTGTAATTATTTCTAAGTGAGGAGTTATTGTTTGATGGCAAGTTGGCAGAAAATGCAGGTGTTCATACACGCACAGCTTTGTGTGCATCGAACTGACGTCATAGAATGCAATCAAGATTTTCTCTAATGCTTCTTGTGCAATGTGACACTTGTTGCACCACTGTTGCTCAGACTACTATATCAAATCTAAGTGTCTCTAAAAGTCTCATGTACAAGCAATGGTTCACAACATCTACTAAATGAACCATGAAATGAGATCAGGACTCAGGTATGAGCGTGAATGTGAAATACAAGTTCATTAAATGCATAGAAAAATGGAAATTGAACATCTGTCCAGGGCAACCACCACTGTGCTGGTAAAGACCATGTAGTATAGTGCAAGGCTCCAGAGCAGCTACTGAATGGACGTTAATGTGAGACCATAAGGTGTTAAATCCCATCTGTTTAATTAAGTTTTCTAGCAAAAACAGTGGACTCAGAGAATATAAACCTAGCATAGGATATTACCCATGAGTTTTGATGCAGGGATGACAGAGTTTGAATCTAAAAAAAATACAGACAGCAAGTGAAGGTTCTTTTTGTTTGCGAAGGTCATGGAGGTTGCATGTTTCTTCAAAAGTAGCGTTTGTTTACCTCTAAACCTTCTTTTATGAGCTGAGGCAGACACGTGCTGTACAGCTGCAACAGAGCGACTGCAGGAGGGAACACACACAAGGCGGGAGATTAAAGATCTGTGCATTATACTTCAAAGACTGGACACAATCAATCTAGACTTGTGTGGGAGTCCTAGTTCCATCCATCCATCCATAACTTTCACCAGGTCAGTATAACTATAACATTCCCTGTTTTATGTTCATTTGAATGTAAGTTAGAAAACTGACTGCAACATAGAATGCTATGGTGATAGATTATGAGATGATAAGATAAGATTTTGTTTCATTTGAAAATGACTCTAGGCATGTGTTGAAAAACAAAGTTTAATCTAGTATTGTCAAATTTCTCTCACACACGCTTTGGATGTGAATCGATACTGCACTAATTGTAACGGATAAAGGTAAAAGCTTTTTACCCTCTGCAGTTCTTTCACCTTTTTAGCCGGTATTACTTCAATTTTATCATTTTTTTTATTCAGTCTTGTAGTATGCAGTAAAAAAACATTTATGCATGATTTAAAGGTTTATTCATTATTCTAGAGTGTGGGTCTTTGGGCTCATGTATTGTATTTGTCCCCCCTTCAAAACCATTAAACGTTAAGAGTTAATATATCTGAAGTACAAAATACTTGGAGGTTAATATTTTGGCCTTTTTTTGTCTTTCAGCCTGACCTCTCTAACCTCAACCCACTCACTGTCCTTGGTCATTACATAATTATTACGGCTTAGTGCTACTGTCGCAATATTTGGTGCCCTTGCAATCACATGTGGCTTTTTTGTCTGAATCTCCTCAGGTTGCTTTTCTCCTTCATAAATTATTCACCAGGGAGAGTGGATGTTTTAATAAGATGAGTTAGCGTAGGTAGAAAAGGTTATAGCTGACAGCAAACCCTTGGTGGTCTTGAATACTGTTTTTGGTATTTGTATTACTGTTTATTTGCATTTGCATAATATTTCAAAATTCAAATTGAAATTTGTTATTAACCCTTGCTGTTAGTATTGTTTTTAGTATCTACCAACTCATGAAGGATATATTTGGCCCTTTAGCTGTCTCTATAATGTTCAGCAGCTTGTTGCTAAATCTGCTTTAGGGCTAGTGTACAGTGAGTTTTTGAAATAGTTTTGGTAAAAAAGAAACAGTTGCCTGTTGCTGCTAGGAGAATACAGGAGAATGCTAGTTACATACAGTGAGATGGTGCAATTTGTTCTTGTACATCAGCCTCATACACCACCTAGCAAAACTTGATGCAGTCGAGTCGATTACTCTGTAGGCAAGCAGCGGAACGGTCAATGGAAGCCAATGTAATTATATGAGTAATGGTATGATGTGCACTTTGGAGTCTTGTTAGAGGGGTGTTGCAGTGGCTAGTGCCTGCGCAAGGAGTTAGGTAGCATATTCCAAACGGTAGGGTCTGATCTTTCTGATAATAGATGCTTTATTGATCCCCTTGGGGAAATTGCTTTTTGGACAGCTGCATGTATAGAACTGCTCTACTAGGGGGTTTTGGTGTCTTGTCCAAGGACACCTCAGCATGTAGCCAGGACTGGGAATCAAACCCGCCAACTCTTGGGTTGAAAGTTGACTGCCGTACCAATTGAGCTACATGCTGCCCCAATATTGACACTGTACAGGGCATAGCTGCAAGCCCAAAAGATGGAGGGGATGTGATCAGAAAACCATATTTGGTCGTTCTGGCAGACCTTGTGAAAACAATGTCCAAGATCCTAAGTTGATGCTGATCTTTTGTTGTGGGGAAGGTTTGACTGGAAAGACCAGGAGTTCTGTCTTGGAGAGATTGAAGTGAAGATGTCACTCTGATCCAAGCAGAAATGTCAAAAAGACAGGCAGAAATGTGTGATGGGACAGCGGAGTCATCCGGTGCAGGCATGGATTTGCAGCAGTCTTAAGGTAACAGAGCTCAAGAGAATTTTTTAAGCACAGAATGTTATTTTCGGGTGCATGGACAAACATGCAGACAATGTGTACCCACAGTGTGTGTACCTTCTTCTGGATGAAACTGTCATGGCAAAAACACAGTGTAATTGTTATATAATAAGCATGATTGGGTCTAGTGGGGGGAGGGAGCAGTCTCATTAAATTTGCATGAGGCAGGATGTGTAGTATGACACAGCACTTATGTTGACATGTACAAACTGACTGGTTAATGAGAGTGCCTCCCCCTTTACTCTCAGACAGTCAAATCCTAGTGAGGCTATTTCTATCCCGTATGACTTTTTGACAATGACGTACACTATGTCTTGGACTTGACTGCAGTGTCACCTGATTGCGTAAAAAACTTGTCTTGAAACTTCCCAGAATCCCAGAACATTAAAAAATGAATAGGACAGTGTCTGGCAGACCTTGCACAGCCACACATGTTGAATAATTCATTGTTTGGCCTGTGCGCTGTAAAATTATCAACAGGGGAAATGAAATGTTCAAATGTCTTATCTGTCTCAGCACTCAGATTTGGACTTGATGCACTTGTGATGTGTAATGGATTTGTCTCAGATGACTCGAGACTTGACTTAAGTAGCACTTGCTATAAATGACTTTACACTTTAGGCACATTTGAACTTATTCCAGATTACTTGACTTGGACTGGTATCAAATGACAATGTGACTGGCACTTTGTCTCAGATAAGTTGACACTTTACTTGAACTCAAAATGACACCACATTTTACTTATGCTTGTCTTGAATACATTTGCTTCAAATGACTTGACTCATCTCAAAATACTTAATATTTGCTTGTATCACAGACACTTGACTTAAACGTTTCTCAGATAATTATAGACTCTGACTTTACTCACCATTTGGTTGAGATGTCATGTCTTTTGAGAGCAGTGGTACAAAGGCAAAATTAAAAAAACTGCACCTTCATTAACTTTCATTTGTTCTCAGACATAATTGCAGTTGCTCAAAGCTTCTGTTTGAAAATGGCAAGGTCATAATTTCATGTGTTTACCAGTAATTTCTATTTAGCTGATAGCCTTTACTTTATTTATGCTTTATTATAAATTTCTCCCCTCTTACACTTTTGATGTCATGCTCATCATGATGACTCACCACTGCACAAACATATACTAATGCAGAATTCATCATTCATATATAACACACACATCCAAAACCTTTTAGTGTCGTCATCATCTCATGAAAAAAAACATCAGTGCAAATCCCGACTGTATCCAACACATAAATCTGATCTTTTATTGACGTTTTTTTTAATGGTCATAGATTTGAAAGATTTTAAATTAGAAGTCATGCCACCAAAAAAACAATATTTCATAGCCAGCATTTTCCTCTATGTTCCAGAAGATTTTGGCACAAAGTATAAAGTAAGATCATGTTGGGGGACGTGTGGGCGTGTTTTCAAGTGTGTCTTGCTGACAGGCAAGTTACAGGTCAATGAATCTATAAAGGAAAGCAAGCATTCAAAAATATCAATGAGGAAACAGTACACACAGCACACTTTACTACACTGGGAGATCGTAAATCAATAGAAACATAAGGTCTATCATATACAAACTATGCTTCAGGCTACAGCAACATTCAGCAGAGATGTGTGTTTGCTAACTTCTTGTTTAAATTGCCCATAAATGATTTTGTTCTCCATCTTAAGTTGGAATTGCAATTAATGTTGCTTTTCCATCGTTTCAATATGTTGCTATAGCATGAACAGCATGAATAACAGAGGTGTTTGAGGACAGAAAATCTTAAACAATGAGAATTTTTGGTTAATTAACTGTCTGTAGTCCCCAGACTTTTAGCCGCATACGTTGGTCTTCAAAGTCTTTGTTCTCAACCAGTTCCACCATATCTCTGCTGGCATTTCTTCATTTCAGTTTCCTTGGTGATAGAGAATGGAAGGTGCACAACACATCATTACAGCCTGTCCAAATTGGGGCCTCGACCTCGGTGCAGTTATCATCCCTTTGTGTCGATCACCTGCATCAGCTAATATTCAGTGCCGTATGTGAGGTTAACACCTGCATTTTATTAGCTTTTTTCCATCACATCTTTGATTCTCATTTAGAAGAAAGACATGCAGGTAAGCCAAGAGACTGAGGACATGGCGCCAGGGTGTCAGCAGTGTAACGAAATAAAAACTAAATCTACTCCCAGTGTTGCCTCCACAGTGAGCCAACTGCACAGTTGAATATATGTTTAAACAGTTAAAATCAGGTATCTTTGCATCACACAGAAACACAGAATTTGATTAATAAATTGACTGATTGTATTGCAAAGCCAGTCTTATAATGCATTGAAAGATTATTCTCCTACTGTGAATATTTACAAGATATTACATAAGCTGATATCCCTGGGTTCCCTAATACAGGTGCTAATAGAGTCCTTTGTATTTGTGGGGTTGCTGTTGGAGTAGGTGATGATTATTTCATAGTCTCCAAAATAATTAAAAATAGCATTATCACACTCCAAATTATTTGGAGCAATTTCTCTGATTAAAGTGATGATTTACAATTTCTTTCCAGCAGTCACTGTTCTTTTCCACATTAGATTCCAATGAGCAGTTCAACCTGTCTTTGTAAACCAAAGAAATTTTTTCAGTTCCAGTTAGTCATCATCAGTCTTTTAATAGGTGGAAGCTGTAAAGGCTTCATATTGGTGTAGATGTGTTGAAGCATCACTGAAGTAGGATCTGGTTTGAAGTTTATTCATACAGCTTCTCTTTCAAATCCATAATTTAGTGATTATGGTCCTACTGAAATATGGTCCTACTGAAATCAGATCCTTTGGTCACTTATGGTGAAAATGATGCAACGTTATGGACAAAAAGTACCTCTTGTTTCTCGTGACCCTGCACCCACTCCTTCCCTTCACTACACAATTCCCTCACTGCGTTTGCTCCTCCACACTACCAGGGCTGTCATGAGGAGGGTGACAATGATGGGCACCACAATGAAGGGACCCAGGATGCGGTTGGGTGGGTCCCTGAGAAGCCGTCCCGACAAAGAGCAGTCATGGAAGTAGTGTTTGTGGACTCGGATGAAGAACTCGTCCACTAGCCGGTTGGGCCAGAAGCATTCCATCTTCAGCGCCACCAGGTAGGTGCAGTTTGTCAGTTCACCATAAAGTCTGCATGTTGACACAGATGAAAACAAAAAAGGGTTACACGGTGAGAAATAGTTAAGTGACATCCATTTTTATGGTCCACATTTACCACTGAAAATTTGCCCTTTTTTTCAGAATGACTCTAGGGATGGTAGTTTTGCTCAGTTGGTCTGTCAGTCCACCACTTTGGTCCAGGCTGCTGTCCAGACAATGCGAACTGCTGACTTCCCTGACATTTCTTCTAGTGGTTGACATTTTTAATTTGCATAGAATTTGTTACATACACATTAATGAACACTAGAGGATAAATCGATCTCCTGATCTTTAATGTGTAGACAGCCTCTGTGTAGCACTCTTTTGTGGTAATTAGCAAATGTTAGTATACGGCAAACAAGGTAAACATTGCACATGTGAAAATCAGTTGTGAAATCTCTGCCTGCCAAGGGAAAAAGGCTTTTATCAAAAACGGGGCCTAAACTTATGAGCTAAACCATTATGGCCACTCCCACCTAATGCTGTTGGTTCTTCGTGTCCTTCAAAAACAGTTCCAACAAACACAAAATAACGCTGATGGAAAAGGCGTCTGGAAACAAAATATTTAATTTTTTTACACTGTCCAATTCTCCTTCATGCAACTTTGCATACAAAACCGAGTATTACTTCACCCCACAATCAATGTAATTTACCTGCGAGTGGTCATAATGTTGTGTGTGTGCATGAGTAGACCACTGGGGTCATAGGGCCATAATTGACATAATGATCCATGATTACGGCTAAGCGCATAAAGCACATACATCAAAATATACCACAGCATATGAAGCAATTCCTATAGCACAGAGACCACACACACATGCAAACACTTACACAATAACTTGAATGACTGAAGTTCACGTCTCATCTGAGATTTTCTCAGAACGCCAGTTTTTATTACATGGCAAATACCGTTGATGTTATTTTCAACTGTTAATTCTTCCTAATCTTTTCTTCGATCATTCTTTTTTATTTCTTATTGATATTTTTAAAGTTGCAATATCTTTTATCAAAAGAAGATCAACAAGAAGATATAGATCAACATTGCCATTCATATAGTGTTTCTAGCAAACAGAATGTTTTTACATCCAATAATTTGCTTTGTTCTCTTTATATTCTCCACTGAATCTTTCACCATGATCAGCAGCTATTTACCAGCTTTAAATAAAAGTACCACCCAGTAGATGTATCAGAGCTTTTATTAGTAAACACAGCTAAAGTGATCAGTATACCTGAAGAGAACTAGTCAGGTGATAACGCTGTGTAAGTTTATCACTGCTCATACCTCACATTACATGTAGTTACCTTACCGTTAACGGAAAAGTATCAATCAGAACAGCTTTAAAACCCAAACGCTGTCAGTAATAAATAATATCTGTTCATTCTCTGTTTTGCCCAAAATGTGTGTTTAATATTCTTTTGATGTTGCATCCCAACACAACGTCTTTCTCTGTGGAATTGTTATAGATGTAAACAGCTCAGGGCTGATTGGAGTGGGACCAGTGCTGCAGAGCTCTGTGTTTGTTTTGGGTGGCAAGTTCACTCCGCCTGGGTGTGTACGTTCTTCCTCTGCTATTTCCTTGAACTTTTACAAATCAGTCCTGGAAGAGACCTGCTGTTGGTCTAATGAGCACTGAGGTTTCTGGGGATATTTATGAGTCACCAACTAAAAGTAGCCGCAGCAGAGTCGAGACAGAGGTGAGGTATACAAAGAGATGTAGCTGGTTACCAGCTCACCTCATGTTTCTAAGGTCGTGGACAAATTAAACCTGTGCACATCTTTTGCGAGCTTCTTCTCTAAGCTGCTGGAGTTATTTCTAAAAGCATCTAATTCCTTTTAATTATATAACCCTATTAAAGTTTATAGGGTTTACTCACATGTTTGTGAACTAGGGACATATGCATTTTGCATGCATTTCCTGTATAGTCTTTATATACATCTGGTTCCTTTTCCTCTTAGAATTTCCCTCTCATGCTGTTGTAGATGTATTGAATGACAATCCAGATGTTGCACCAAATTCATGACTATTCCTGTAGATAACTTCTAGCAACAGTTTTGAGACAAATACTTTTTGATTACAACACTGGACTTAACAATGGCCAAAGTATTACATTTACTTATTAACTCATTAGATCATTCAACACCTCTTCTGCTTCATCAAATGCTATTTATTGAGCATGTCCAATATTGTTTGTTTATGCATGTCTATGCCAGACTTGCCATTTAAGGTTAAATCTCAGGACAAAGAATAGAAGGTTTACAGTGAAGCGTCATCTTATTTAGACAAATATTAGGGCAGCTTCATCCAGGTTTGCTGTTATAAATAGCAGTGGAGTCACCCATCTGAAATCACTTTAGATCTTCTGACAGCCATACACTGATCTTCTAGAGATGGTATTTCTTTTTAAAGGTTAAAGCAATATGTTTAGGAAAAAATAGCTGGAAATGGATCATAAAATAAACGCACACACATACACACAAAAAAAAGGATAACAGGCGTTTTCAGTTTTGCTTATTTTTTAAGTTGACATGGCTACCCTGTACTAAAGGGTGAAATCAACATATGAAGGAAAATAAACATTAATGTAGTGATTACGTTATTTTATTACGTTATTTTAGGATAGTGTGCAAAATACAGGAGATGACATTTGGGGGGGAAATGAGCTCAGAATATAATAAATACACTCACTGAAAGCTTCAATTCAATTGAATTCAATTTCACACTAGAGTAATCTCAAGGCACTTCACATATTAAGTTTGAGACAGGGATTTGCTAGAGGTTTTATACAGAAACCTAACAAATACCCCTTGAGTGAGCACTGGGCCATGGTGGAGAGGAAAACTCCTTTTAACAGAAGAAACCTCCAGCACAACCAGCCTCAAGGTGAGTGGCCATCTGCCTTGACTGGTTGGGGTGAGTGAAAAGTGTAGAAAGAGAAGGAGACAAGAGAAAAGAAGAACATACAATAAAAAACTATGGATAGAAAGATAATCATGAGAACGACAGCAGCTTCTTGGTGCAACCAGCAGGTAGGACATAACCCTCATCCCATGATGAGGAGCTAGAAAAAAAAAGAATGAGAGTGAGGGAGAGTTGCACACAGCCTGTATGCTTATGTGCTTCGGAGAGAAAAAACAGAGGGTTAGGGGAATGTAGAAAATAATATTCAGAGTAAATACCATGAACTTGCGGGCAGGACTATATGAGCTACACCGTAAATACTTCGAATATTAATTCAGGCTGGTGGTGGTGTAATAATGTGGACCTTATTGGTATTGGTGCTGACCTTGTCCACAACTTAATGACGAGTGTCGCTTTCTTCCTCTTTGACACAAACACCTTATAGTGTATAAGAAGGGAAAGCTAGAAACACACAGCTTATTTTTACAGTACATCCTATTTACAGTATATAAAGGAGGTTCATAAGGCAGATGTGCTGTGTGATCTGTTGACTTTTGACCATATTGTGAATAAATAAAGCCTGCAATATAATGTGTGTTATATATAAAAATGCTGCTTTAAACTGACTAATAACATGCTATCATCGACTATTTTCTGCTGATTTTGAATATACCATGCCTTTCTAAAAGCTGATGATATACGTCATTTAGGAAATCCACTTAAACTAAAGAACAAGGAATTATTTTCTTTCTATGATAGTGACCTCACAACAACCTCTGAGTCATGTATTATTTAGGAGTTTATATTTAGCAGTGTTGAACTTGTCTTTGAAATTACCATCAGTGGAAAAAATCTCTGGGGTCAGGCTGTGCTGTAAGGCACAGACCAATGTGTTTAGACTGACATAGTGAAAAGACAAAACGTTCTGATTTGTTTGAATGAGGCCAGTTTGGCTGGTTGTGCAGGGATGTTGATGCTGTTGAGTTTCTCCTGCCACATATGTGATGACAGTGTTGTCTTCTCCTCTTTCCTTCTGTTGTGGAATTGTTTTTACTGAGTCTTTTTCACAAGGCTCTGTTTGACACTGATTTTGACTACATGATGTTTGTATTGCTTCTCTCCACCCTTATCTGCACATGGTCTGCACAGTGGTGTAGGGACCTAGACACTCACTGTTACAGAAGATGATGAGAGTAAAAGAGTAATTATTGATCTGTGTGTGTGGGTTTCCTGTATTCTTCAATATCAAGGCTTCTGTCTTCAATACTACACAATCCAGGAAAACCAGACAATTTCCTTCCTTTAAATGTGGCCCAAGTGTCATCCACATACATAAACTGGTGTCCAAGTGAAGTTCCTGCAAAGGAGCTCAGGCCTTTGCTCTCATCTTCTTTAATGTAGCAACTGATCACAACTGGGGACATACCACAAGTGGCCCCAGCTGCAGTTTTCTGTAAAAACTCTCATTTTACTTGACGTAGGTGGTATTCTGTCAGCTGCCTTTTCCTATAGCCTTGTCCTTGCAGTTTTGATTGTGAAAGTGACAGTGTACAAACCTGTGTCTTAAAAATTACAACTAAACTACACTAATTAACATAAATAGAGCCAATATATCAGTGTATATACAGTATGCACAAAGTAAAATAATATTATAAATAAATACTCAATAATGCACTTTAGCTTGTTAACTTTGTAACTACAGCCAAACCTATTGTTGTTGACACTCACAGTATTAGGAAACGACTGCAGTGTGACCTTACCATGAAAATCACCATCAAAATCAGCACAAGTGTCATTATGTTTCAAGTGTAGTTACATTACAATGTAATTTTTAAGAGACAGAATTACAGTATTGTTGAATACCTCATATGCTATTGCTCCAATTTTGAACCTTGCTGACAAAATGCTGTGATTTTTCTGATGTGTTAGTTATGGAATGATAATGTTGTTTTAATGTTTGTGCGTCTTTTCTCTGTCTGTTGTGGTTTGCTCTTCCTGGATCTTTTTGGAGAATTTACTTCAGTCCAGTTGAGTTGCCTTTCTGCCAGGAGCAGTTTTATCTCAAAGTTTTCTTGGACTTTCAGAAGTTTTCTTGAAATCCTTAAATTCCAGACTGTGGAAATTTCAAACCGCAAATGCTTTGATATCTTTTTATAGCTTTCCCTTTAATTATAGATCGTCAGGCAGTTGCTGACAGGACCCCATGACTTCTGAGTCTTAACACAAGGTTTGAGGAGTCAGAGGATTTATCATCAGCCGATAATTCCTAATGACGGTTCCTGACCTGCCTTATACTGTAAGTCTGACAAGCTAATATAAGATATAACTTCCATTACCATTTGATGTCTATCAGGTCAGGTTTTTTCACCAACATTTCCCTTATTTTAACTTGACAAAATCAATCTGTCATCTGTCATCAATAGAATCAGATGCCTCTACTCCTCAAACAACAAACCAAGGATACAGATTTCAGGTTCATCAAGTTTTTAATTGTTCAGTCTCAGTTCATCTTCTCTTTTTTCTTTTTCTCTGGCAACACTTAACAGTGCAGAGGAAGACAGAGGAGCTAAACTGGAGATCAAACAAAATCAGCCTCTAGTTTTGATCAGCAGTGATAGTGTCATTATACTTTTGCTCATCAAATCCGACGGAACGTCTGATAACATACAGTACAGTAACAAAGAGATAACATGGACAATAATGGGATGGGAAGCATCAAAGGATTGCAACGGAAACTAGGGACAGGCTGCGTAAAGGTCTTTGTCGTGTTACAGATACAGTACATACGTATACTGACTTTCCAGTTCTCAGTAATGTTGCAGAATATATCATCACTTTAAACTGGATTTCACGTGAGTAATTAGGTCATTGCCCCAAAACCCCCTCCTCATCATTTGCATATCCTGTTGTAGGATGTTTCTGTTATACCTGCTTAAAAAGAATCACCTCAGAGAGAAATGCGAGAGATTCCTCCATCCGCAACCAAAGCAGCCGAAAAACAGGCCATGCTGTCACCACTGAACACATCATACAAAGTGTTCTTCTCTTCCTTTGTACTTTGTTATTCTGCTAACCTCCCGCATCCCTTTGCTTCTGGGGGATAGTGAACATCTAAGTTAGTGCTCAGTGTGTGTCTGTCTTTATCTCTCCTACATGAGAGCAAAAGTGATAAAATATTTTTTGCAAAGATGGACTTTTCAAAGTCCTCGGCTTTTCCCGGGCCCCAGAAACACTCACAGACACACACATATGGTTTTCTGTCTGTTCATACTTATTCTTACTTTACTTTTCTTTTCTCTCATTCTGTTTCAAATCATTCAAAATCAAAACGTGAGCAGATGGAGATTGGATTGAGTGTGTTGACACGTTTGACACGTGTTTTTACTGCATGAATATCTGCATGTCTACCCGCACGCATGTGTATTTGTGTTTGAGTGCTTTTGTATACCGCTTATCTCAGCGTATAATTTGCTTCTGTGACTCTGTTTAGGCATATGTTTGTGTGTAAGCAAATGAGTCATGATTTGTGGGTGTGCGTGAACATAAATGTTTGCTCTGTTTGTGCTAAAATGTCACTGCCAGACTTGGGTGGATAAACTAACTCAGATGCTACAGTATGATTATTTAAACCATTAGGCATTAGTATTTACTAATGCTGACTTGCTTACGCTGCTCTCCAAAACATTTGGACATTTGTATTTGTATTATGAAAATCAACATACATAGTCTTCCTCTTCCCTGTCTTTTGCTGGCATATTGATATGAATCTTGGTGTCTTATAAACACCCTCCGCTCATCAGTGGAACAGTTTGAAACAGGAAACAGAAAAGTGTACAGTGGCGAATGCATGCCAAGGAGATACTTGCAAAAACGCAGCTCAAAACTTCACAATGTACAAACCAGACAAACTGAAAACTTGTTCTAAAATGCAATTAAAAGCCCAGTAATAAAAAAAAATCTTTATTACATGGGCCCAGAGGATTCAGCATTGTTTCTGCCCATATTTGATACATGGTGTCATTCGAGTTTCAGGTAGCATTTCGATGGACGGCGGACTGTGTTAAGTGACAACAGTTTTCCAAATTACTCCAAAGCCAATGTGGCATGACAGTTTCTCATGCAATGCTGCATGAGGCTCAAACATTTAACAATGGTTTTAACCTATGCAGTCCCTGAATCTTTTCATCGTATCATGTACTGTAGGTATTGTCTTATTAATTTTGCTTCCCATCGTTACTTGCAAAGAGAATCTCTGGTGGCTGCTCTTTTGTATCCATGATCCCCTCACTTCTTGCCAGCGAACTTGCTAATTCTGTAATTATCCAAAAGACACTTGGATAATTACTTTTCTATTTTATAAATGTTTCAGTGTTATTTTGCTTCTGTCCCAACTTATTTGAGTGTACCGCAGATATGAAACTCTTCAGTCAATCAAAAGCTAGAAGATACAATCTCAGGTTAGGCTGTAGTGAAGGAAGACTAAGTGAATAGTGATGGGAATTACAGCTGCAGTCTAGCAACTCAAGCAATGCTAAATGTTCATCAGTTATTAAAGCTGTAAAAACAACAGTAATCCATTTCTAATCACAGACTAATCAGCCATTTAATCCAGGGAGGGAAGGAAATTTGTGTTAGCTTTCCCATCTACTGAGCCCACTGGATTTTTTCTGGCTTGGGTTTGCATATAACCCCATATGTACGGTCACCCACAAAAAATCTCAAAGAAATGTTTTATTGCTGATTAATTTGTTGCTTCTGAAGTTAATCCCACTCTTCAATCAGACGTGTGTTTACTGACAGAAACAGACAAATCAATTCCTGCAACTTCTTCCTCTTGTATCTGTTCAAGTAAAGAAGAGACAAGTAGATTTGTGGTGGGGCACAGCACTAAAAAAGGCTCTTAAGTAAGACCCGGATTCCTTCATTCCTACCAAAAAGAATTATGTACATGGCATCACTAATCGTTATTTTCCAATAGACTGAACACACCTGATGTTTGTAATCAGCTGTGGATAGGGCAGTGATAGTTGGAAAACAAGCAGGACAGTGTTATTTGAGGACTGGGGTTTGTAGAACCACTGCTTTATACTTTAGCCAAAAAAATAAAGTAAACTGAAAAATTCAACTGATAAAAAACTGAAAAATTTAATTTCTTTTGATTTGTTTTAGAAAAAGTTTCTGGAATTACAGTTCCTTTGGTGAAATTTGAGACTTAGAAAAACACTTTGCAACAATCTCCTAATGTGCACTGGAAGTTTCATACTGAACAATTTCTAACTTTCAAACCAGTCACAATGTCCCAAACTCTTGTTAAAGAGAGCTTTAAAGCTAGCAGTGGAAAACTCCCCTTGAATGTGAAAACAGCTTTCTAGTGTCAAATTCTGCACTAACAGTATTCTAAACAGTGAATCCCAATATCAATGATCAAAACACATTTTTGACTGCAAGGAGCCTAGAAAATATTGTACTTTATTCATGTATTACATTGTTTGAAACTGAAAGGTAGGAATATTTATTCACTCAACTCCAGGAGTAGAGTGTCCCTAATAAGTAACAGTCAGGCCATTATGGCAACTGCACAGTTGTATGAAGTTGCCATAATCATGCTTCATTCATTACTGTGAATTGTGGGCTGCACAGTAAGGAAAAGAAAATATCGAAGGCAAAACTCAAATTCAACCAAAACTTCTTTCCTAAAACTTAGCAGAACCACTGAGTCAGCAAAGTCAATGTTGGCAGTATTGATGCAAGAGGCTCAAAACCAGGAGATGGTTCAATTAAAGGGGTCATATTATGCAAAATCCACTGTTTATTCCTGTCGCATGAAAATTACGTTCCTGTACAAGTTGATTAGGTTTTTGCAGAAAATTTAATGATTATGTTCTCATGCAACATATTTTTTGAATGAATGAATGAGACCGTAGTTCTGTGAGAGGTTGGGTTTAGGCATGAAAAGTACTGTGGTTAGGATTTGAGTCAGATCGTGTTTGTAGTTACATTTAAATGCAGACACTGTGTGTGAAGTGACTGTTTCTTTGGAAACCCAGACCACTATCTTTCCCTGATCCTAACCCAGTGCTGCAAGTGCCTGAACCCAACCATAAAAAGTCTGAGTCGCATATCTGAAAGAACTGCAGGATCAGATATTTTCACAGAAGAGAAATGTTGTAAACATTTAACTGATCCTTTACAAAAAAAGAGACGTATATTCAAGTATACTATTAGTATACTTCTTTTAAACTAAAAATGAGCAAGTAGACGTCCAGTATACTTTTTATGTACTTATTAAAGGTAAATATATTTAATTTAGTCCTAAGAAGTATTAAAATAGTATACTAGCAAGTATGCTAGAAGTACATAGAAATATACTTAATAAAAATAACTTTAAGTATACTACATTGTTGTAAGGGTTATCTTCATCAGCATCAACATATTTGTGACTTTACAATTAATAGTTATATTAATTTAAAAGAAATATTATTTTTAGGAGACTGGGTTGGTTCTACCTTCACCTAGTATTTGCCTCTGCTGTGTTATATCAGGCTAACACTAATGTAAAACCATTCTAGCTAAGACAAATGTTCAAATCCTTGCAGTAGCCCTATTAAACATGCAATGCTGCGGTCTAGCAATCCAAGCAATGCTGGATGTTATTCAATCATTAAAGCTGTAAAAACAACAGCAATCCATTTCTAATCACAGACTAATCAGCCGTTTAATCGCAGAAAGGGAATCTGCGTTAGCTTTCCACACTACTGAGCTCACTGGATTTTTCTGGCTTGGGATTGCATATAACCCCATGTGTACGCTCACCCACAAAAGGGTTTTTAAATTATTACAGACGGCTGACAGACACGCATGACTGACTGACCAGAATTCCCTCCAATAATCACAGGAGAAAAATAAAAAAGCTCAAAGAAAACAGGGCTATTTTTAAACTGAGAGCCTGTGGTATGAAAAAGACAAGTTCTCAAAGAGAAATTAGACCTTTATTAGGATTAATTCAAAAGAAACTATTGGTGTTTGAGATTTTTGAACAGAAATGGTCTATTCCACTGTGTTTTCGGAAAAGTATATTTATGACAACAATGAGAGAGAATTTTTGCGCAGTTATGCAAGTCAGAATAAAACAGTTGTGGTGTTTTCCAGAAAAGTTCTATGTGTTAAAGGCTACTCTAGACTGCTGCCACTCTGGAGACTATTATGTTTAACAACTGCCACAGACAGTCGACTAATCCAACAGACAGAGTGGATGGATGAACAGAAACAGCAGCCCTACAGGGTCTTTTTACTGAGGTTGGCAGATGGATTGACTAAAGCAAAAGCATAGTTGATGGACCCCATACATATTTATTAGTGACAGATTATCTCAACTTGTTGATTTTTAGTTTTTAGAAAGAGACTGAGGGTAGCTAAAGTTTGGGTTTTCATCAGGCTTGCACAATAAAATTTGGTTAGCCTCCAGACCGTCTGACGTACAATGTATTCTCACATGCAGCTCACCAAAATAATGTCTAGAGACGTTTGGGGTTCCACTGCATGTGTGAAATCATCTTTGGAGATAGGGTTCAGAGTTCGAACATCCAGCAGGAGCTCGGAGTAGAGCTGCTGCTCCATTAAGCATTTGAGTTTCAGTTGAGGTAGTTCGGACATCTCATCAGGATGCCTCCTGGGCCTCTTCCACTATAAGGTTTTCAGGCTAGTCAAACTGGTGGGAGGTCCTGGAGTAGACATCAAACACACCAAAGTGATGTGAAATGTATTTCTTCATTTCAAAATTGCTTTAAAGCCCCATGACATTTAAAGACTAGCATTAATGTGCTAAGATGTGTCTGTTTTTGTTGAAGATATAGAGTTACTGCACTTGAGGTAGTCCAGTAGGATCTGAGTACAGTGGGCTCAGATCAGGATCTGAGTACAGTGGGCTCCCAAAGTGCTCACTGAATCTTAGATAATAGCTGGGACGCTTGGCAGTGCTTTCAAGATATAGACAAATCAGTTTAGACAACAAGACTGACATCCACATGACGGTGTGAATGAGAACATTCTAAACAGTAGCTTCAGGTTCAGTTTTTGCTTTTCATATGAGAGTAAACAAAACAGTTTTATTTTGTCTTTGCTTTATTTATATTATGTGGTCATTGAATTAAAAGTTTTTGGTTTTTGCCACAGGATATGTTCTGTTATGATAGCTGATTAGTGTTAAGTCCACCAACACTACTGCTTAATAACAGGAGATGTTATTCTATTTACACAAGGATTCTCTTGACACTAAGACAAGTAACTGGCCTTGACAGCTGACAAATTTTTGAAATTGACAGCGGTTTGACAGGTGACAAAATTGCACTATATCTTTGTCACCTGTCAATGATTCATAGTCAAAACTATCAACTCATTAGCATTAGGATCTGTCAGGCACTGTGCAGCACGGCTGATATAAAAGCAGCTGATTCTAAAACTGATTCTAAAAGCTTCATCAGAACAAATCATCATCTTTTACATAATGCTTATGTTGGCTAATGTTATATTAATGGTTTGCGATCATGCATTATGATTAGCATCTAATTTGGTTAAATTAGAAAATGAACTGTGAGAAGTTTCAATAATAATAAAATAAGAAATACATTTAATTAACACCTTGACATGTTTTTTTAAGCACATTTGTAATTGTAATGGGATATAGATTTATCATATTTTATGTATTTATTTGTTTATGTGATCTAGAAACATGCATTAGCGCTGAGATTAATTTTTAAAGCAGTGCCAGCAACACATTGGAAAATGTTCAGATCAGACTGAGATGATGCCATGTTATCATTCCTGTCTTTAACTCAATGGCTGCCTTTCCATTTGCATTAGCCAACTTGTCATACTTTCCATCTGCTAAATGTCTTGTGTGTATTAAGTGCTTGCACAATGCAATGATTCATTTCAACAACATGGTTCTCTGAATTATCATACAACTAAACTAACAGATCAGATGCATGCACCCAAAAAGGGTATTAGCAAATCTTTTTCACAGCAGAAACAGTATGAGAATAATTTGATTAGTATTAATTAAAGTCAAACAAAGTGTGTCAACAGTGATGCTTCTTATAACCAGGGACAGTTGTGAGAATATGAAAAGCTGAGATTCTGGTGGCTAAATAAATGCTTGTTTATTATTATTTTTTCAATGATTGCTTTTCCCGACAATGACTCCTTTCTACTGCCCTTCAAGATAAATTTTGGTCATGACGATGTGACATTGTCACATCCTTGAGCAGTAGAAGCAATTACACCGATAGCACGCTACACTGATTGACCAAGATGCACATCTAAACATTTGAACATTTATTAGTATGCACTGTGTGTACACTGGTTGTCGAGTTTGCATTTGAACAACTGTCTGTGGTGACATCAAATGGATGAATGGACCATATAAATGGTGTGTTTTGTATTTTACACTCGCAGTCCAGTATTTACACCTTACATTCAGCTACGTGTTTAGTAAAAAATAATTACAATTACAGTTATGAAATATATATTAGCAGCCTGATTAAACTTGCTTTAATGATGTACTCCGCCACAGCAAAATTCAAATATTAATTAATATAATATGGATTTAACCTGACTTAACATGCAATGTCACTATAACAATTTGGATGACTACTGTGTTGGACTGTACAACTCAAGAAGATTGAAAGTCAACTTAAATGAGCCTCATGCAAAAATGCCTTCTTGCTTTAGTAGGCCATCTGATTTTCAATTGCTGGTGATTCTGTAAGAGCTGTTACAGTGACTCAGTGAGTAGTGCATTCATGGGACTGAAATGTATTTTGTGATTCATTTGTGACCTTGGTGTTCCTGTTCCCTCACACAATCTAGGAAACTTCGCTTATTCACAATTACTTCTGAATAGGAATCAGCCCTGTACCGAACGGTGAGTGACGGAGCGTTCTGATTGCATGTGTGAGTTGATTTGGACATTGTAATCTATTGACAGGAGAACAAATAATGCCTTCAGACACTGTGCAACAACAATAACTACTTGAGGGCCCTGGGGAGGTTAGAGGTGTCACTAATTTGAAAAGGAGCAGATAAACATGCAATATCTTAGTATTAGTATCTGCAGGATGTTGTGTGTGTATATAATACAGTGAGACAAAATGAGAAGATAAAACATTAAAGTATGCAGCAGTGGGGGATTTGTGAAGGAATAAGGGAATGAAGCAAGTAGAAGAAAATATCAGAAAAACAGGAAAACAAAGCATGTGATGTCATTTCAGACAAGATAATTCTTTAAATACATTACGCTCTAATTCAGAAAAATGGCATCTACGCACAGTGAGCTCAGCCTTTTCCACAATGCTTGCAAAGTATAACAGAGGAAGGTATGGTATATTCTGGGAATATATGTATTTAATATTGTATACTGCAATGACAAAAAGCAGCAGTCCCAGACAGAAGCACACAGGGGAATTGTGTATTTTTTTAATCTTTGATTTCACTTCTAATTTATGTTGTTTTCTATTCCACAAGCAAGAATAAGAGTGATTTGATGCAGAGGGGGAGAACTTAAGACCAAGAGAGGGTGACGGCCAGTTGATCTTCTGCACTGTGCAGTGTTAAGTGCTTCATAAGGTGGAAGCAGTGCATAAACCCAGCCTGATGACAGCTGAGGACAGGAGAAACGAGTGAGCTGAGAAAGCTGCTTTCAATGTAACAGCTAAGATGCGCTAAGAAATAGGAAGGCAAGAGTCCCGACACACTAGTACACAGATGCCAAATGTCATTTGAACTAAATTAGAAATCCCTAGTGACATCTTGGCCAGGATACAGCTTTTTCTCACAGGGGGAGCAACTGGCCTGTCATTTGACCTTTTCTACTCAGTGGAACCATCTGTGACATTTCAATCTTTCATTCACACGTTGTTTTTTTTGTTGTTGTTCCTTTCCTGCTTTTTCAGTTCTCTGTGCAGATGTTTGAGGCCATAAATTCAGGGACAAGCAACTGCTGAAAATACCACCAGAAAATTCCAGTAAATATTATACTGTTTACAGGTTACAGACCAGTAACTATAGCCTGGAGTTTAAAGGAACATGTGGATGAGGTAGCTCCTTCCCCACAACTCAGATCATGGTATTAAATCGATCTGTCAGGAACTGTGTATAAATAACTAAGCTGAGGCAATAAGAAGGCATTTTTAACCAGTTTAGCTAGAAGCAGTAATTTTCTTCTGAGGACTCTGCAGACCCAAATGCTGCAGATTTTATTATATACAAAATATAAAAAACAAATCCTAATCCGATTACCCAACGACAAAAATCCTAACTTCACAGTTTTTGACAGTATATACTAACTCAGTATCTACCACCTGAATATTAAGTCGCATGTCATCTGCATACGTCAACATAGCTAGTAGCAGTACTCTCCAAAATGAGAGCACAAAGAGAGAAGGAACAGACAGAGTCTGGTGACAGCTCAAGCACAAAGCCGTGTGAAAGAGTTTGTGTTGGTACCTCTCATGAGTGCAGAGACAGTGCTGCTTATGAGATGACAATAATAAGGTGAAATGTCAAAGCTGTTGGAGTCTAACTTAATTGCGTTTCCTCTCCAATACAAGTGATAGAGTCGTGGTGAGGATAGTTGTTATCAGTTCAGTGTAAAATGAGAGAGGCAGCAGAATGATTGCCACACATTTCACACTGGGGGGTTTGGTTGTTTAAGTACAAAACAGTCTGATGCACAATTTTTAAGTGACAGTTGAGTGGGAGTTTGAATTTATACAATTTAGTTGCTCTAATTGATGCCAGTATTTGACTATCAAACTGTAAAACAAATTTTGTAAACCTGTGGCGCCAGACATCTTTTATAGTGAGAGCAAAGGCATTATTAGTGCATGCACAAACGCTCTCTGTTTACGCCAGGGGCGTGCAGCTTTTGTTCTTGACACTAACTGTCTCTGCATATGCCTCTTGGCCCTTTACGTGTTTTCACTCACTCTCTCTCTCTTTCTCTATGGTCTCTCGACCAGTATCTAATCAGCTGTTGGAGGGTGACCAAAAATTGGATGAATATATAGACCTCCAGCTAGAAATAAACAAACCTACTGTAAAATCAGATATTTTAGTTGAATTGTACAGGATTAATTATGATGAATAAATAAAATATTTGTGTTATGTGGAGGTCATTGTTCTACAGGCCGTAACGTATTTTAGGTGTTTTTCGGTGTTTGTCGTTCAATAAAATTAACAAATAGGATGGACTGCAATAACCTTATGTAAATTTTAAATGGGAAGCTCATGTTGGTATTTGTGTGAATGTAAATCTGTGCTGTCTCTCTGTGTGTTATGTTTACTCACTCGACTGTGTCCTCCCAGCTACACCAGTGTCTCTGATCCAGCTCCTGCATGTCCAGTCGGAATTTGGCCAGGCAGAACTCCTCAATGGCATTTTCATAGTGAGGTCCACATCCCAGTGCTGACACACACTGAGACACTGCTGAGAGGAGGAGGAGGAAGAGATGAGATGAGGGGCAAGATAGAATAAGTGGAATATAGTATAGAACTCAGTCTAATGCATATGTAGCCTATGAAACATATTAACCCCACCACACAGTGGTTGTCAGTTTTTACAGTTCTGTTGCTAACAAGCACTGGTCAATACTGAAACTACTTTTTCAAAACTGTTTACACTTTGCATAACGAACATACATCTGAACAGTTAATCTCACCTGCAAAATAAGCTAATTCATCCACAACACTGGCAACAAGTCTCACTCAGGAAGCAAACACTGTCACTCTGAGCACACTGAATCTGTATAAACATATTGTGCTGTAGTTCAGCAGTGGAGGGATGCATGCCTGACCCGTAGTTTTACCAGAAAATTCTCAATATTGACGCAACTGCAACACTACCCTGAGAGTTTGGCTGCTCCCTTACACTGACCTCTGCTTTCACACATGCACTGGACACATGATTTTCTCCGGACTTTACTCAGGTGAGCTGCATATGTGAACGTAAACATCTGAGTCAACCCACAGGGACATTACCCAGACTTTTTCCTGACACCGCCCTGGTACAAAGTCCGTGTGAGTCTGGGTGTGAACACAGCCGGTAAATCTCTGGGAAATCACAGCGAGAGAGTGGACCTTTCTGCTCAGAACAACAACAACAACAAGATCATAAAATATAGGAAATATTTATCAGCTTTCTGCTGTTGTTTCTCTACTTCATTAAACGGAGGTCAGAAACATAACAAGTGCTGTAAACAAAAATTTGCGGATTTCCGCGGTGAACTTTTTGTGTCACATCGTGCGTCCTGCACTTTCTACACTGAAATCAAGCACGCTACTTCCCAATATGTGAACGCACTTCAAATGGAGTCTGTCTGGGCAGGTGGTGCATGTGAGAAAACCCAACTCTGAGTAAAGTCTGAGATAGTCCAGAGTGCATGTGTGAAAAGGAATTCAAAAGAAGAGAGTCCATTCACCTCATTGTCAGTAATCGTGGCCTTTAAACTCATCCGAGACCACAGCTCTGGGTCTTCCTCTCCTTCCTCTTCCCCCTCACTCTGCTATTCTTCTCTTTTACCCAACCTGTCCTCTTTGACAAATATTTGATATTTGATATTTGATGAGCCAGTTGTACTGCACTCAGCTGTGTTATTGATATTATTTTCTATAGATTTCAGTGTGGCTGCAGCAGAAATGCAAATCTTTTTAATCATTGTGTTTTGATTGTGTTTTTAACAGTTCTGAACAAAGTATGTTAGCATTTGAAAAAATGTGCTGCAACAGTATAGAGTTTTGCAGAGGATGGTCTGTGACTGAGAAAGTGGAATTTTGGTAACTGTGGTCACTGAATGCATTTTGTGTGAAAGCAATGAAAAGAGATTCACAGTTTGCTGTTTTACTGACTGTGTGAAGTCAGACAATGTCACTTCAGTATTGACCAATGCTTGTTAGCAATTGAATTGAAATGAAATGGGTGTGTACACTATGAGGTTGTACACTGAAGTAAATTTTTTTAGGATATTCAGACAGTATTTTGTCCATTATTTTGGAGGACTTGTTGGGACCTGGTGACATTAACATGACATTAACATTAACATTAACATTTAAAATTCACTTAAAGAGCACTCGGCAACTTGCTGCCGTTTAACGCTACAGGCACAATTCCAATGACACTGGCAACACTGTATGTTTATAATAAAAGTTAATATGTTTATTTTCATGCTATGATACGACTTCCTGGTTGTTTTTACCACTGCCAGACACACTAACAATACTGTCTTTTCAAGTCGTTCTTTTTTTGTTAACATGTTAAACAATAAATTATTAGGAAGCCTAGACTGAGCCATCAGCTTTTTCTCTGTTATATTCAAAATTCATACACGATGGGTAGGAAATAGATTCTCTGGTTTGTTTTCTGGTTTGTCACAACATATTGGCATAAAGCTGTGTGTTGTCACACAGTGGAGTGTACCAACCCACTATGTCTGTTTTTTCACTGACTATGAATGGAAGCTGTTGCTGTAGCAATGATTCGTCATTCATAGTGTGAGCATTGTCTTAGGTAGGAAACCAGAGTGTCTAAAGCAATGGGTTTATGTTTGAAGCTGAATGTATCAATGTAAATTATTACAAAACTCAGTGAAATAAAACAATTATCAAATCATAATAGTATAACATTGATGTGATGCTCTTTCGTAAAGAATAAGAAAAAAACAACAACAAAAATCATCTCTGCTTATTTACATAATGAGTTCATTACATGTGAGTTTATGATAGCTCAGCTGCAGGCAAGCTGATTTGTTAGAAATGAAGACAACAACCCAGATACTACAACCAGGTTTTAAATTTTGCACCACAACAAATAAAGGAAATGCACATAGTGAACATACTGAAAAAATAACCGTGTCTTTTTACAAATATGGCGTAAGTGTTGACACGTCCTAATTGCTAACACAAAGAAAAAAAGAAATTCCAAATAGTTAAATATTGACTATTTTGCAACAGGAGCTAATAGTAGTCCAAAGGAAAAAAATTTGTGTTAAGAAAAAAAATCCCAACAGGCAATTTTTCCCTGCAACATGAGCCACTGTAAACATGCATGTTATTTTCAAATCAATTTGCTGTTCTGGACTTACAGTGAGGCCGTGCATGATGAGGTCATGATTGACTCAAGACTTTTCCATTTCCTTCTGCATCTGTGTATTGATTTGGAGTGGAAACTAAAAATAATGTTGCAAGCTTTTAATGTAAAATGGCTCAGAGTGCACATCTGTGTCATGGTGCTGAAGTTTGGTCCACAAGTCTGGAACTGTCAGTGATTCACTCTCTGTGTTGAGCCCCAACATCTTTTCCTCCATCATAACAAGAGGCAGAGGCTGGAGGTTATCATTGTTTGTCTAGATTTATTTTCATTTTTTCATATGAAGGAATCTGCATATTAGTAGTCAACTTATTTGGTTAAGTACATAACAGCATGAATACATACTGCATACTTCATACTGAACTGCTTTCTGTGTATAAACTAAGGCTGTATGTGTTTACATGATGTGTATGTGTGTGAAGTATATAATACGATGTTTATACAATGTTTTTACAAGAGCCTTGCAGAAAGTCAAAGAGCCGCAAATGAAGAATTTGTCCGATTTTCATTGTTTGTGCTGAAAACAAAATCAAACCTGTCTCCTGAAAATTATGTTTCTATGCAACTAAGCTGCAAATGTAACAGCCTATATGCTCATATATACACATCCTAACATCAGGTCTGGCATCTGCTAATTTGCTGAAGCCTCATTATATTGTTAAAAATGACCTGTATTCATATCTGGAGCTCCTCTAAGCGACAGTGTCTGAGGTTGCTCATGACTAAAATCAAACACACCAGAAACACAAGATGTTAAAAACCGAACTGAACTTGTTTGCCTCGAGTTTTTCTCTCTTTTGCCTCCAGCTAACACAGTGACGTAATCATGACGTTGGAGACATTTTAATCGGTCACGATTGTCATATCGCACACACTTATTTCAATGCAGTAGTAAAACCATCGTTTCTGACTAAGATAATTTCAACAGATCAAAGCATTCAAAGATTCAGCTACCACATGTATTTAAAGTTACTACTGAGAGAGGAATGCAAGCAGACGTGCAGCAGATGACAAGATTCGAGGCAGATGAAATAAAGATCTAAATATAGGTCGAGGCTGAGGAAATGGTTGGCGCTTCACAGCGTGGTTTCACTTTTTAAATGTTTTTAACGCTGACTCTGTTATTTTATCTTTTTACTCTTTAAAATTTTAAAGAATTTTAATTAATTCCCTTTGCAGCTCAGTCTGAAAACAAGTGTGGAATTATTAAATTAAAATGTGTTTTTTGGAGATTCTGTATATATTTTTAGCAGTACTAGGCAAAATATGTAGAAGCAGCTGGCAACGCTTACAGTTACAGTTGAATTTTCCTATTCTCCCCAAGAATGTTAAATTAGGACAGAGGCTGATTTATGGTGCAGCATTTACATGAAAAGAAACAATCCAGAATAGAAATAAACAGCGAAGAGAAATAAGTCACAAGTTGTTTTTCTCATGCATTTCTTACATGTAGGCACTGTTCCCACTGTGATACATGTGGCAGCAGGAGCTGGCAGAGGAAGCACGCTCCTCAGAGAAAATGTAAATTTTAGTGATGATGCCTTGATGAAACAGATTGAGGGTGTTTAGAAAAGTCAGTCGTGGCCTCTGTGGCAGACAAGAACTTTGTCACAGACAGAGAGATGCAACGTTGCCAGCTAAATGTTTATTTGTTTTGACTTGCTTTTTTTCGTACAGTCAAATACAAGTCAATACAAACCATATGGTGAAGATTTGAAGATTATATTTATTGTGAATGTTGCCTCTGAAGATTGAAAAACTTTTTGTGGACTTAACACAACATTTGTGCATTTCTCTTCTCTTTTTCTCCCAATAACATATCAGTTCAGTAGCTTGATTTTTTGTTTTATATTAACTACACTTAGCAAAGATTTTGACCAAGTCATTTAAAGATCTGTCTGTGGTCAACTGTTTTTTATCAGGCACAATTTAAAGCATAATGATTTTTAATATATGTTTTGTTTTTTATTATTGACTACAACCAACAATGAATTGCATCTACTCACTATAACATCTGTGAATCCAGAACCTGATTTTAGTTTGTTCGTCTGTGGGTGGCTGTTGGACACATGTAGGTGGAATTAATAATATTGCAGTGTAAGCAGTGCAGTCTTTTTGTGAGCTCTTTCATCTGGGCCACAGACCAGCACCACTGTACTGGGTGATGTGTGTCTTGGAAAATAAATTGAATAATGTGACCGCAGTAAAAACTCCAAAGGCTGTCAATGACCATACGACTTGTGCTGAAATGCTAATACAGCAGAATACTAAGTGTTAATGTTGTCAACGAAACCTATGGTGAAAATTATTTCTCAGAAAAATTATTTCTTGATGGCCCACTTTTCATGATGAAGGCTAAAACTAGAAAAATATAAACCATGTAAAACAAGACTATGATGATGTTATATAATAATGTTAAATGATGAAAGGAAGGACAAATCTTCTTCAATGAACTGCAGCATCTGAGGAATCACAAGCTGTAGCTCCTGGTCAGTGGAAGAGTTTCCCAGTAAATTTACCAGCTGCAGCCACTATCAGTAATTTGACCATAGTCTTGCAGGATTTGAGTCTCCCATTTTAAACACGTCTTTACAACAGTAAGCGATCAAATGATCAACTAAACTGCCTCATTAATAATGAACTCCTGCTGTTCATACTTTGTAGGAGTTTTCCTGGCATCAGATTCAATGAGGACAGACAGCTGAGACTATATTAGAGTAGTGGCAGACTGTTGATTCATGAATAATCCAACATCTTCAAATTGTTCACATGTTACTGCCCCTGATTGTTTCTGGTTGTTCTGTCTCTTCTCTAGCTGTCGTCATTTCCTCACCGATGATTCACAGAGAAAGAAATCTTCATCTCTGGCCTTTGATATAAATTATTTTTGACCAGCACTACCCTATCACCCAATCTAAAATCAAAACACCCACTACCATGACTTTTCAGCACCTTTTAGACATGAATCATCACAGTTCATGGAGCAGTAGAGGAGAAAGAGAAAAACAGAACTCTTGTGTCTCATCCCACCTCTCTGACAGCTTAATTTAGATTCTGTACACTTACACAGGTTTTATGCATATTTTAGAAACCCACACATTTCAGCTCTTCCTGTACAGACTTGCTCTATTTGATGTTCGCACTCAGAAAACTTTAGTCTTTCTAGCGCCTGGGACGATTTAACTTCCCTGTCTTTCCAGAAAATCAGGACATGTTCCCGTTTTAAGGCAGTGTCATCAACCACTGGCATCTTAAGCACTGGGCAGAAAACCCAACAATAACAACAATAAATTGAATGGATTTAATGTGTATAACTCGTTGTTCCCTCTACTGCATGGGTCATGCCCTTGTATTTGGGTGGAACAGCAACTGTCTCCTTCATCTTCCTCTCGTGATATTGTCTCTGCTCCGGGTGAACCCTACATTCAGGGTTAGAAAATTTTATTTCAGTGTCAGTGGCAGCTCGATAAGTTGATTTATGTTTGTAGTATATATGTTGAAATTAAAATAAAGTGTTTAATTTTTGTGCTCTGATATAATGGGCAAACTGGGAAATGAAATGGTCAGTCTAAGATTGAATAAACTGTGGTCTTATAAAATTGTCTTGGGAACCAGATCATCAACTGGGCAAAGTCAACATCTGCCCCAACCCCAGCTCCTCAATCAGATGGTTAAAGATTGAACCTGCATGATATGTTCCATTATTAGTATTATAGGAGCTAGTCCAGATTAAATAAGGGTATGTATTTTCAATTGAATATTAAAATTTGTGCTAACGTGTAGCTATAAGTGTAACAGTAAAACAGTGTGTTTTTCAGTCTGTGTCAAGGTTTTACTGATCCAGCATAGAAGCTTTATTGACACCATCCGTGTAATAATTGATTTATAAATAACTAATAATTTAGGCTACAATGCTGAAGAGAAAACCTCTGTTTCTGTCAGTGTTGTACTGTAATGACATTCATTTGACCATAATAAATACAAGAGGAACATTTTATAAATTGTAACTTTTGATTTTAAAGCCTGCTGAGCTCACATTTTTAGTCAACGTTTGATAAAAGTGCATTTGTGACCAAATGTTCATCATACAGCACCTGTTGCAAAATATTTTCACACACTGCACATATGAGCATTTTCTGACATGTTTTTTCTGCTTGGGGTAAGGCTCAGAGAAAAGACACTAATGATAAGAGACAGGACACGAACCACAGTATACTGTCTCACGATCACACACTTTGCATGTTTAGCCTCACCCTCCTCGGGACATTTACAGGACAATAACATCACACAAACTAATGATCTGAAGCTTCATACTCCATCTCTGTTGCTGCTGTAGGATTAGCGACCAAGTCACGAAAATCATAAAACCCTGACTCTTTTTATCCCCTGTTGATTCTGTAATAAGAGATCTGTTCTTTCTTTTTCTTGTCTTGTTCCTTCAAATGAAAATCGGTATTTGTCACATGTTTCCTTAGAGTAATGGTCAGGTAAGAAGCACACACTTTTTACTCCACTTCTAAAATGCAGCTGCTTGTAGCACAAACTAAGAGAAGAATTGTTCTTGTACCTGAGCATACATAAAGAAAAAACAGGCTTTTTGGTAGGTTTCAGAGCAAATTCACCCTTGTATATTATTTTGTGTACAGTATTAATCTTGGCTGGATTCACCTGATAGGGAGCCACTATATGGTTAATGGGCCACACTGAACTGAATTCACACAGAGACACCAGCTGCCTAAGGTGGCATCTTGATGGATGGCACAGCGTGCCTGCACAGAAACTGCCACTGATCGAATTATCCACACGACCCAAATATGAAAACAATTTTGTCAAATATCATAATAATATACTTTCTGAAGAGTTATAGTGTTTTGCTAGTGCTTGCTTGAGGGGGGTTTGTTGGGTTTTCCTTATTATTAAGTTGTATTGTAAGGTCTTAAAACTTACATTGTAAAGTGCCTTAAGATGACTTTTGTTGTAAATTGGCGCTATATAAATAAACTTGAATTAAATTAAATTAAAGAGCTTCATATGATTAAAAACTCCCACTGTCGTTCTCTTTCTGGGCTGTGGCTGCTTTAACTGCACATGAATGTTCTGTCAACACCATCGATCAATTAGCCAATTTCCTGAGATATTGCTGTGCTGAACATCTCTGACATAAATTATGGGGCAATGCAAGCAAAATTGAAATGTCAGACTCATTTTTCTATCTATTTCTACAGGGATGTGGAAATTCAAAATGCCAACATCAGAAAGCTGCCGCTTCATACATTAAGTGAGGTCTATAATCTTATCTACCAACTTAAATTTTGTCTTCTACTTAAGCAAGTGCTATTTGCCAACATGTGAATGACACCAAAGCTGGTGAACTACGGATATTTCTAAATATTGGTTGTTTAGCACAGCTGGATGAAAATGAGCAGGACAAAAGTGAGTCATTTCTACGAACACCAACAGCAGTGCATCGCATCATGGTCTTACCTCTAGAGCTGTCAGTCACCCACAAATGAATGATTTCCACTACCTCTTGTTGTTTGTAGTAATCCTAATTAGACAGGTGGAGACCAGTGGGTGTGTTTTACACACAGAGAGACCAACAAGGTGAGAGAAGCTCAAAAAATGGCAGTTTATCCCCTTAAAGTCTGTGTTTTATTGCATCCTACAACAACACACACACACACTGCAGTTTTTTGTACAGGGGTTTTACAAATGATTGTGCTCAAGTCTAAAGAGACTGAAATGCCTTTTTGTTACCACATCATTTGCTCCATGGTAATTGCATCCTAACCAATTAGCAGACTGATGTATCCGGGCCCTCTGACAGCAGACTCACGCTCATCACACTCAACACTAAGGAAGTTGAAATGGTTTGACATGTGGTGAATATTATTATAAAACTGTAAACAAATCAAACACCAACAGGTTTTTCTGTGTAGATTGAAATGGACATTTGGGGCCCAACAAATTCCAATGATAAGCAGCTTGAAAATGAAAAGCTGCTTCACCTTGCTTGGTGCTTACCTTGCAGTGTTGATTTGTAGTGCCTAGTGCTTGTGACATAATCAGTTTATTTCTATTTAGCCAATCCACAATCATAACCAAACTGCTGTTATTTCCTAGTCTACTGTCCTTTTACTTCTATTTTGGTCTCCACCAAAACATGAAGTGAGCGTTGAGCACTTTTTTAGCAGCTAAATGGGAACCTTGCTGAAAATAAGCTTAATGAGAATAACAAATAACAGATACATTAAATACATCCAGTACAATGTTTAATTAGTCTGGACTCTATAAACCTGGGTGATAATTCTCTATAGGTCCAGCTTACACAATTAATAAGCAATTCATGCTATTTTAAATCAGACCTAGTAAATTATAGTAAATCTTAGTTTTTTTTTGTTTAATATTCTAACAGGTTTTGAAAATGCACTCTAACATGAGGTCTAATAAACAGCTCAGGGCTGCTTGGCATGGGACCAGCGCTGCAGAGCACTGTGTCTGCTTCGGGTGGCAAGTTCTCTCTGGGCCACTCTGAACAGTAGGGTAGTGTGTAGTGTGTAGTTGGCTTTTCTGAAATATTTCACTGAAAACAGATCCCTGCTTCAGCTAGAAACATCACAGAGAACAAACCAAAATAGTTAGATTGCGAGTCAAAAAAACCAAAACGGTTTACTGAGAGATGTTACAGAGTGGAGGCTGCAGATTTTCACAAAGTAAGCAAACTGTGCGTTCATGATGTTCATGCTTCAGCATGCACAAACTGTGTTTTTGGAGGGGAAATGGAGAAACCCAGTATAAAAAGTACCTGCAAGATGTGGTAAAATAAAATGGTACAGTTAGAAATACCCAAAATAAAGTTAACAATTCTGGACTTAACATGAGAAGATAAAAAATGATTACCCCACAGAAAAAGAGAAATATATCTCATGATATTTGATATTTTACATGACTTAAAACTCTAAATCTGCTGCTGCTGCATGTTAGCAGTAATTCAGATACAAAGAAACAGCACAGCAGTTTGCCAAGTGCACCTTGTAATGTGCTACCTAGAGATACGACTCCTCTTTCAAAGCGCCCAGCGCTCAGATGTCATGGTGTACATTACCTGTTAGAAAAGGGGCAGAGCTTCACAACAAATGTTTAGTCAATGCACGAATAAGGTGATCTCTTACTGTTGCTGGACCATTCAGTGTGTTATAGTATTTTGTTGTTGCTTTGTAAATAGTTCATTTTGTTTTACAGCACTGCAAAATAAACTACGAGATAAAATTAAAAATACAGTCACGACTGTACAGAAAGGTTAAAACCGAAGCTGAGTTTGAGAATTTAGTGAAAACCGGTGGCATTTATCTGTAGAGATAAATGTGTCTGTATCATAAGCAAAGTGTTTTACTCTGTTTTTGTATGGAAGAATGATATGTAATATGATATATATTTAGCTTAGCTTAACTGTTACCAGTTGTCAATATGTTATCAATATTGGTGGTATATCATCTATATACGTATATACTGTACTGTATTTAACTACTGTGGAGTCATTTTAATACTGCAGTTGCTGTTGCACTTGTGAATATTTCTTAGCAGAAAGCAGACTGAGCCTGGCCTAAATTTCCTGATGCTATATACAAAAATCAGTGTTTAATATTAAAATTAAATGTTGGAAAATCAATACATTTTGGAAATGAGGCCCAAAATAATCACAGAAACTGAATATTTTTGTGTAATATTAAAATTAGTATGATGATCTGAATCATTTATGTGTGACAAATCTGCAAAAAATAAAAAAATCAGCAAGGGGGCAAATACTTTTTCACAGCACTGTTTCTATATGTATGTATCTATGGATAGGTTATGAGTGCAGTGGTGGTATGAGTGGCACTCACAGAACTATGAAGTGCTTTCTGTCTGTAGCCTGAAAGCTCTCTCTGCATCAGTGTTTTGAGCAGTATGAAAAGTGCTGAATATATTAGATTTATTTTTATTCATTCTAATTGAAGTCTCGCTCTGTCTTCTTTACTGGAACTAATAGGCCCTCCTGGACTTATCAAACCACATTAAATGCCCTACATTAGGTCAGGCAAGAAGGCACAATAATAAATGACTGCATGGTTTCTCCCATATCGGTCTGATTTGTGGAAGTAAATGAGATTTTTATCACAGGGATTATGCTCCAGGGATTAATAGCAATGTGATGTAAAATCACTTTATTGGTATTTATATTTCATTTGGTTTTTAATAAAGAGTGGAAGAAAGGGAGCGAGATGGGCCACTCCTGTGTAATTGGTTTGACAAATGCCTCTCTAAGTGGGGCGTCTCTTTAGAACAACAATATGTCAAAGACAGACAGATGTATTCTGCAAGGACAGCTGAAATTAGCAAGAAGTCCTCTCTCTCCTTCTCTGTTGCTGTTTGTAAATCTCATTTTTTTACTTTGTGTCCAATAAAACAGTGAAGATACATCACAGAGAGGGTTCATTATCACATCATCATTATAGGATAAGGGAAATGACCTTTGTTTAAAAGTTAAAAATAAATGCAGTGGGTGGAATTTTTGATCAGCACAACCCAAGAATATATTTCCTGTTATACCATGTTTGAATAATTGAAAACCAGGCGAGTTCAAATCAGATGCTGCAATGGCTTTCGAGGGTTGGTTGATGAGCACCTCTTTTGAACTACTAAATTAAAGATGGATGTATGAACATATTGTCAGTAAGCAGCTGATGATACTGATTATGGAGATCTGCCGTGATTAACATTTGTCATTTCAAGTGTTTTGTATCCAAGTCAGCTCCCTGTCATGAGACACAATCAAACTTTTTTCAACATCTGACCACAAAGTTTCTTTGGAGCGATAGAATTTCAGTCTGTTCTTAAAGCTTCTTGGCTGCACATACACTTGACTTGATATTTGATACTTTGCCATCTGATCCACTCAAGAAACACAGTGCATAAATTGATTTTCTGAAATTGAATCTGTTAAGCATCCTTCACAGGTTAATAAGACCAATCCATGCCAATCTTTTCACACTGTGCTCCTTAAGTAGCTAATTCTCAGCCGAGAATGAGAACTCGGCAGTCACAACTGTGACAAAGTCTGCTAAAAATAACCTGGCCGAGCCTTTGTCTTTAGGCCTCAGGTCTGTGGACAGTAGATATCTTCAAAAAGCACAGCTTCTTTCATTAGCCTTTCATTAGTTTAATTAGATTTTATTATTTTGCCTGTATTATATGCCCCTTGCCCTTTGTAATGTGAAGCATTGAGTGATGTCTGCACCATACAGATGTTCCAACACAAACTTTGTTCCTTACAGTCGATCCCCATCAACAGGTCTATTCCCAGTTTGACACTGTCTGTCATAAATCTTTTATAGACACAACGAATGGGTTCAATGTCCATCCCCTGCCTTTGATAAATGCACCATGTTCAGATTTGAAAGCATGTTTTTCACACTCTTTAATAGTCAGAATAAACACTCAAGACACATGTCTTCCCTCTGACACTTCACATTTAGTAAACACTGTAAACAGACACACCTTTGCAAACCTTTGCCACCCTTGACACAAACAGACACATACACACTGACACCTCACGCAAACACACTGTATGGTGCCTTGTGATAATTACTGAAGAGGTAATAAGTGTGTATGGGTGTGTGTGCGTGCAACATCTATTTCTATCGAGTTGAGTCGCATCCATCGCCAGCTAATCATTATAGCATGCAATGCTTTCAGCACAGATAGAGGTCAGCCCTGACAGGTAATAGCATGTAATTAATGTAGATCAAAAAGCAGACGACAATAGGATGAACTGCAACGGCATCTACAAAGACCGAGGACAGACGAGGACAAATAGCAGGAAGTGAATACACACTGTGATGTGTTACTCAGCTTCGTCAGAGGAATTATACCCACTTGCTCTTGTTCCCCTCAGCAATTGTCCCTGTTCAGTTGTTTTATATAAATGTTTTATATAACCTGGATTTATATTCTGAGTAATTATACAATTGCATTACAAAAAGAAATTGATAAATTGGTGGAATAATGCAGTAACAATCCCATGCTGAGAGAAGCTAACCCGCTTTCCTGACATCTGGCACACAAGCACTCTAACAGCAACAGATGCTTCAACTCTGGGGTCTGAGTCGGGGCATTGAAGAGGGGTTTCATTTTCAACTGTCAAAAAATGTCTCTTTACGAATGAATACAGGGTGGTATCGGTATTCAGATTAGATTTCTCTCTAAACATAGAGAGAGGCAACAAAGACATGGAGCATAGTAAATTCAAATGTCTGGGCTCAAACAAGGCCTCACAGATTTGTTTAATGAGTATGGAAATAATGTGAAGCATATGCTGACCTTTACGAGACAGTCCTTCTGTAAAGTACAACTCTATATGTCATTTGTGCCAACAGGTTATTATGAACAACATACTATATTTAGGCACCTCTACCAGCTGTACTCATTAGGACATGAGCAAAGGAGAAATTAGGTGATGTAGCATTTAAAGTGAGTGGTGGATGATTAGGTCAAAAAACACAGGGCTTTTCTGAGACTTTAGCATTTCCCATGAAAATAATACAACAACAAAAACCCAATAGCCTCCCTCCAAATGATGAGGATCAAATTAAGATTAGAAGCATCACCACCAGCCTCAACTGTGTACCTTGCTAACAGGCTAAACCAAGACAATAAACCTACAAATGCATGTGAGACACTTAAATCAAGCACTTCCCCCACGTGATTTACGTGGGAATTAATTTAGCTATGAGGGAAATGTCTTAAAATTTACAGTAAACCTACAATCACTGTCTATATGGTTGTATGGCTCTGCCAGCTAAAGATATGTTTGTTTACATTCATGTCAAGGCATGGACGAGAATGGGACAAATATGATGTGAAGTGGACATCTGTGCAAAATTTGAAGAAATCCCTCAAGGAGGTCCTGACATTCACAAGAACAGGATGGTTGTTTCTGGCACTGAGGCATGAAAATACTTCACCCACAGCAGCAGTTTGATGTAAGGATGTAGTGTAAGTTAGTGAAAGACAAGCAAAAGAAAAGTGAAGCACTTGGTCACATTGGCCGCTTGCTGTCTCAGAACAGAGAAGACGCCAAGACTGTCAATTAGGACACGAAGAGGATAAGAAGTTATGATATACGTGAATTCATTAAGCACAAAGCATTTCAGCAGTCACACAGTACAGGCACACAGGAGTAAATTCATAAATATCAAAAAAGGTTTCAGAGAGAGTGAGGACTGAATCAGTGTTTCCAGCCTCAAGAGGAACCGGGTCACTGGATTTGAGTGAGCAGCTAGGCTTCCTTCGAGTGCTCACAATCTGAGAAAACAGCTGGAGGAAACAGTGAGAGCAGATTGCGAATACTTGGGGATTTGCGCTTCAAACTTACAAATCGCTTCCCGTGCGTTGAAACATCTTGAGTTACAGATTGAAGAGCAGCTCAAAATGATTGTGTTTTCACTCAGCAGTTTCAGTTGAAAACTTTTTAATTGAAAAATGCCTGTGTATAGTTTAATATGCCTGGATGCAGTATGTGTGTAGGCGTAAGTGTGCATGTCCACGGCAGTGAGTGAGCGAAGCTGACACAAAGAGAGAGGAAAAAAGATATATCAAGAGACAGAGAGTTTGCAACAGCCAACATAACAAGAGAGTGGGTTTGATGCAGACAAGTAGAATTATACAACATGTCAGGAAGGCTTTAGAGAGAGGGGAAAGGCCATGTACTATATAAACACACACATACATTCACAGGAAATTGAGGCACACATGTATCTAGTTTGGCTGTGATGAGTGGGTGCAGTGCACCCAGGCAAAACACACACACACACACATAGATAGAGTGAGTGTCTAAGCAGGTTGGGATAGAGGTGAGCAAAAGACTGTAGCACTGTCAGGATTATTTTCAGAAAGTGAAAGAAAAAGAAGTGATCTTCTTGGTCAAGTGTTTTTTGGTAATATTAAGCTGCTCAAAATGTATTGTTTGCCATTATGTTGTTTGGGGTCATTGTCATTATCAATTTAGATGTTTTTTATTTCCACTGTCATTAATTAAAACATTTAAAAAGGTTTAAAAATAATTACCATTATCATGCAAATCGTCCTAAGTAATTATACATCACTGTTCATTCTGTGACACGAATTATCATGACTTTAAAGCAACTGTATTTTATGAAATAAGCTATTACAATATTTAATCCATTGTTTTTCCATTTATGGTGTTGCATTGCTAAGAGAACAACTTTTTCACGGGGGGTCAAGATGCAAAGTAAAAGAAGAAGCTCATCTTCTTTTTTAACCAAAAACAGAATGCGTAGTGTTTTGAATTGAGATGATTTTGTAACACACACTGTGAATTTTATTTTGAAATGTGTCAGACCAACACAACCAGTAACTTTACCGTACTGATTAGTACCTGCGCAGCATGCATTATTACACTCACTGATAAACCACAGCTAAATGTGTGTGTGCTAAAACTCATAAATGTACCTAATGCCACTGAGCGTATTCCTTTGGGGCACTGCAGTATGCTTTTGGCTTCACTTTGAAGCAGCAGTTGTTTTGGGATTACTAAAACTTTCTAATGGAGAACTGCCATGTTCCGATCATGAGCTGAGTAGAAATTGCTCGGGTGGGAGAGCGTTTGGGGAGCTGATAGTTGTCTCGCCCCATGTCACAGCACCGCCTGCAGCTGCCAAAACCAAATCACTCATCCACTCTAATCCTGCAGTGGAGGAGTGTGTTCATGAAGTGGTCAAAAGTACATGTAGAATCACACAGTCACTCCTGGTGCTTGCGTATCACTGCATTATTTTTATCTTGTTTTCATACAAAATTTAAACTGATTGGTAACACTCCTGACATCCACCTCGTACTGCAATCACAGTTTCCGTCAGCAGGTTGATATATTAATAATTTGTTTGTTTGTTTGTTTGTTTCAACAACCAACTTCAGTTTATATCTGCGTGACCTCCCTGCTGTGCACTATAGGTGCACACATAGGCAGTAAAATGTGCAGCTACATCATATTGAAGTGAGACACAGAAACATTTCAACTGAATTCTCTGTTCAGCCATAAAAGCAAATGGAGACATAAATCCTCTGCCTTTTGTTGTTTGTTTGAATATGTGTTTCAACACCAGAGACCCAGAGTTCCTGCAGGGTCACATTCCTGCCAAAGGGACTTAGTCTCATTCTCTCCCTGTTTTGCTTTGCTGTTTTAAGCTTTGAATTAATTGATCTTCATCTTGAACTTGTGCTGTAACAGAGTTAGAGTATAGCACTGATCATTTTTTAATACCAGACGCTTTTACTCTTTTGTATTTATAAGTCATAAGTTCATAATGTCTCTCTCTTTTCTTTTTTTTTCTTCTCTATTTGGTTCTCCCATCAGATATATAGCTAAGCCAGCTCTGCTATTAAGCCAGAAGCACTTGTGAGTCAGTGAAGAGGCTGGTCATTGCCACGAAAAGATGAGGACTCTTTTCCTATGCATATTATCTGTTACCAGCCTTTTCACTGAAAAACAGGAACAGAAGGATCAGATAGAAACAAGGGGGATTAACACTTCTAAAAGCACTGTGATACTGCTTGACTGAAAATGAGCGACAGAAAGGAAGATGAGACAAGTGGAACATTGAGAGACAGGGAGAAAGTGGCAAAATATTAAGTTATTAGAAAATGTAATTTCATTCAACACTGCCGAGAAGAAAGACGATGGTGCATCCTTGCAGAGGTCAGAATTTAACAACTTAAATATAACTCTATCCTGCTCCTTCATGCTATGGTTCTCTTAGGTTAACTAAATCTGAAACTCATACACTATTGTCCTAGTTTTTGTCTTAATCTATCTTTATCCAACTGCTCCCACCCATATGCAAAGGTTAAGTTTTAAAAATTTCATCAGATGTTCAGATTACACCTGTGTTCATACGGGCCTGACAGGCTTCCGGTTACATGCTTGTGAAGTAGTTGATTAAATTTTTAAATGTTCCATGTGAGTGGCATTTACTGGCAAGGTATAATTGAACATGGTTAGAGATAAATATGGATGATCCCATTTAACTACTCTAGAGAGGCTATTCCTATTAACAGGAAACATTACTCCACCTGGGAGGCCATGTAGAATTTTTCCATGCCTATTACTGTCTGAGCATTACTGGCACACATTTTAAAAGCTAGTTATGGGACTAAAACAACACCATCAAATAACTGGGTAATGTTCTTTCCATACAAGTACAATATATACCAAAGTTCAAGCATTAATTATGCTTTATGCCAATAAGGGGGAAATGCCTGTATTACAAACAAAGGGTAACATTTTTTTCACATGCAATTCACAACTTAATAGAATGATTTTTTAATACTCACAAGATGAACTCACAGTGAAAAGGGGAAAAAGGCACCACGGGCAAAATAAATTTCCACTAGGCTGTTTGCTTAAGGGGAAATCAGGTATTCAGGCTTTAGTCAGAAAGTGAAATGAATTGCAACCTAGCCTCATTAGCATGGATTTGATTAGCAGGCGTTTTATGCACTCTAAACAACAAATGACCAACTGCTGCAAACTGTCACACTCAAAAACTATGGTTCAAATTTAAAATGTGCACACCATCTTTGACATCATAGTCTGATGTGTTACTCAAATGCACACAAAATGTCTACTGTAGTAAGGGATTAACAGAAGAACACTGTGTCAGTCCTTAAAATTCTGTGAGTTAAAAGACTGAAAATGTAGCATCAAAAACACAAAATTGTATGAGTCAAAGGCCAAGTCCAAGCACAAGTAAAGTGTTTAAATCAGCTGCATAACATTATAAATAGCTGGATACTAAGACTAATTCTCTTCTCTCTTCAGGTGTCCTTAATATGTAAAACAGTTGGACCCCATCTATGGTCTCGCACCCTATGATCAGCTGTCAGCCACGTGAACATGCATTCTGCATGGTTTTGCCACATTGTCACGAAAACCAATTTCATCCAGACAGTTGAAAGGTCACCTTTCCTTCATCTGAAGCAAGCGAGTGAGAAATCCAGACGTTCTTCTCCACAGTAAATGAATAGTAAGTAGATGCTTTTCTTGAGCTGGGATCAGTTTGTTGTCAAGTCCATCTTGCATCAGTGCAATTTGTATTCAGTGATAACATGGGCAGAATTTAAATAATAATAATAGTTATTACCAAATAATGTAAAGGTCTGTGATCAAAAGCAATTTACAAATTCAGATAAGACACTCGTTGAGATTATGTTTTAATACCAGAGTCTCTGTGTCAGGGATTTACTGCAGCATAGCAGAAAAAAAAAATTTAGCAAAGCCTCATCATCTGCAACTTCAGCAGAAATCTTTTCCTGTAAAGTGTGTGCATGTGTGGTACAGTATTCTATGTGCTGTAGCTGCTATATGTATGCCCATACTGTTACATCATGTAACTGTTCATGAGTAATGTAATGTTAGCACTGTAGATAAACAGTGATGTATAAAATTTTATGCCAGTTATATTCAGTTCAAACATTAAACAAATCTCAGAGTCTTAAAGTTGATAGTTTAATGCAAACGTGTAAGGCTGTAGCACTGCCAGAGAAAGAGCTTTATAAATATATTCATGATACAATAATGTACTTGAGTCTCCTCCACTTGACATATGGTAAGACAGATTCAATCAGCATATATCTGTCTGAGGCAGTGGGAAAAGCATCACAATATAAACATGTATTTCTCGTTTTTCCTGCTATATTTAACAAACATGGACAGGTACAGTCTCAGTAAAGATTATTTTTATTTAATGTATTCAAAATTAATATGTAATCGAAATAAATTGGAAGCTGATAGCTGAGCTATGATGTGGGAGAATGTGTCTGACAAACTTTGTGCTTTGCAAGAATGTGATTACACAGAATCACAGTCTCAGTGAGACTGTGTGTGTCAATTATTTAGTTTTTCTGTGTGAGCATGTGTGAGAAGAATGTGTCAAGTATGACAATATATGATAATCTGTGTGTTTGCATGCACATAGCTACAAAGCAGCTTCCTCAGCCTTAACATAACCTCACCAGGTTGACTGAGAGTCCAAATTTCTTTCAACTGGTGAAGGATCTGAACTGCAGGCAGACCAGTTCAGCACTTGGACTCTTCTACTACGAAGCCATGCTGTATGTCGAAGATGTAGTATGCGGTTTAGCATTCTGCTGTGTTAGCTGCCCATTCCAATGAGCTTTGACCCAGAGAAGATGGCAGCATTTCATACATAAATCATGTCTATATAGTCTTTTTTTAAAGAGCTTTAACTTGTATTTTTGGATAACATGGTAAACTGTGTTCACAGACTGTGATTTTTGGAAGTTTTCCTGAGCCCCTGCAGTGATGTCATTACTGCTTTTAATGCAGCGCTGTCAGACGTCCCAAAGATCAGAGTCATTTAGTATCGTGTTTGGGCCTTGTTTGTTGAGCAATGAGATCTTTCTATATTCTTGTAATCTTTTAATCATGTACTGTAGATGATGATATATATTTTATGTAATATCACACTGAGGAACATTATTCTGAAATTGTTTCACAGATTGGTAAACATCTACCCCTCTATAGTTCTGAGAGACTCTGACTTCCTGCTGCTACCACTTACTTTTGCAGCCTATATTTTGATGACTCTATCACAACTGTTGCCACCAGTCACGAAATTTGCTTTTTCTTTTCTTAAAATCATAAATTCTTTCCGTTTAAACATTAGAATTGTTTATATATTACGTTCTACAGCAAACAAAATATGGGTTTACTAACTTTTGCATATGAATGTAGATACTTGTTGGTTCTGTGGTTCTTGCTAATGGCTTTTCCACTGTGGACAGCACACACACACGCACACACACATGCAGACAAATTCACACATGCTTCACCAAGTAGCAGTGCCTCGGTGCTGCTCATTAGCTGCTGAGGCGTGACAGTGAAAACTGGGTTACCGCTTCCAAGTGCGCACACATGTGTACCACACAAGCATAAACAAACACAAACAACACACAAATCCAGAGACAGACACCAGTAATGACCAGCTATAAAACAGGTTAATGTGGTGAGAAAAGGAGCCGCAGGACAGCTTTGACGACAGTAGAGAAGAGCTCAGGGGCCATTCACCTTTCTGTTGCTAATTAGGAATATGAGAGAGAAGGATAAAGACAGAGAGCAAGAAAGACATTCAGAGAGAGGTGCTTCCTGACGGAAAATTAATGATCATTTAGATGACAGCTCATATTTCTACTAAGATCAATATTGAAAGAAAAGAGGATGAATTGTGTATCTGTCTTTTAATTTCCATATCAGGACAAGATGTGTGGCCAGAATAGAAAGAAAGCTGCGAGGGAGATGCAACACCTCTGTTATGTGAGGTCAAAGTGATATATGAGGCAGAGCCATCACAGACATGTGAGGCATAAAATGGGGTGGTCATTATAGGGAGGCAGATTATAATGTATGTCAGGATTTACCAGCAGCTTCAATGGAGATTAATGTGCTACTGAAACTACAGCTCAGGATCATGTTGGTTTGAATGCTGACAGTACATCCAGTATAGTTCAGTATTATAGAGTAGTGTATGTACAGTATGTAATCAACATTAATCTTAACAACATATGATGGAAATGAATTTTTCTGCCTGTTTTGTGTATGAATCCATCACTGGCACATTAAAAGCGATAACATGTTTTAAATTAAATGACAATGTACAAAACCAGTTGCTTTCATTTGGCCCAATTTGGGATTTTCTACACTGCCTCACTCAATTTGACACTAAAGCCCCTCCAGTAAATTGGTGAGTTCTGCATCACAAGCAGCAGAGAGCAGAATTATGGAAAAAAAGGTTGATGGATCACCGAAGCTTCAGCGGATAAATCAAGCTGTAGTAGACACTTTCAATTTGAAACTTAAATAAAATAATAAATACATTTTCTTACATGAGTAGCTTTTAAATGTGACCTATGAGAGAGGATTTCCTGTGGCTGTGAAATCAGTGTTGCACCATTGCATGGGATAATGGTGCTGAGTCTTGGCAATCTGAAGCGACTGCCACAAAAAGAAAGGAGGAATTAGAGGTCACTAGTTCAGATCCCTAACCTCAAACAATCTCTACCAAATACCACAAGAAATCCATACCCTAAAATGCCCTATTTATTATTTATAACCTATTAAACTTAGGGAAGATTGACTGAGCATGCTCTTTTCAGCATTCTCTTGAACACAAAATCACATCCAAGAACTTCCTTGCTATGGTGGAAGCTACAGTACCTAAGGTCTTACACCTAATACAGTACATGTTGAGTATACAGTATATACACAAATGTCTTGCTCTGTTCTGATCTAATTTCTGTTACAAAATAGACTCAGCCTTTTGTTTATATAAGGTTTCTTAGAAAAAAATTAAAAATCTTAAGAATTAACGTCCATTTTAGTCTCTGATGGGTGATGTTCCAGACACTAATGTATGGTCAGCTCTAATATATATTTGCTGTGCATGCAAGGCTGAGAGTGTATTGCTATGCTGCTTACAGTTGCTACGCTAACATGCTGATGTTTATCAGGGATAATAGTTAACACATTCACCTTCTGTGATCTTTTTGTTTTAGGATGAATGCATAAACCTTCATGGTACATTTACTAATGCGCACTATACACAAAGTGCAGCTTAGGCTTATGGGAAAGTCATTAGTGTTGTGGGTACTTGGTCATGGACCTAAGTACTGGACACACTGAAATTTTGACCTGATGATGGTGAAAGAATATCAGGGATGTCTGCACCAGATCATTGCAATTCTTTCAACCTTCACAGACATTTAACCTTATGGTGTTACTAGAAAAAAAGGTCAAGAGAAGGTGGTAAGGGATACTAAAGAGACACAATTTGTCGTCAATGTTCCACAAACATGTGTAGTTTCATGGTAATCCATCCAAATGTTGTTGAGACATTTCAGTCTCTTCATTCTATTGGCACCACGAAGCAAAATGTAGAGTGCCGTGAAAAATTTAACTTTATAGTCAGTTAATGTTTGAACATTTCAGACTACTGTAATTTTATTCCTCTTGAGTTCAGGTTTCAGATGCAAATGTGTAAATCGCGGGCACCAGTTACCAGGCAAACAAAAAAATTACAGTAAGTGATTAGCAGGTAGCAGCAGCACTACTATCAGCTAATCACTTACTGCGTAACTGTCAGGTTCACTTCAGTAGGACATGCCGAGCTGACGTCACTGAAAGCTGCGCCCAAGTTGAACCTTTTTTAAATTTAGTGCAACGTGTTGTGAACAGCAGGCCTGGCCTTGCACATAGAAATTAATGTTTTTTTTAGCACAGAGCTGCGCCCAATGCTTCCTATCTGACAACACCATTATACATTAGGTTAGCACAGGTTTTTTATATCTTGCTACTCTACACTGATGCCTTTTCTATCCAGGCTCTATGGGATAGTAATTGACATCAGAGAAGCTTGTGGTTTTTTGGATGCTTTCATTGGATCTTTTGTGACTTCCACTTGCTTGTGGGAAGGTTTGTATTTGTTCAGTGTCTACTCTGTTAGTAGATATGTTTTTTGAAACTGTAACAATAAGTAGTAAGTAAATGTCTCTTTTCAGATGGAATATATTGTATGTAATTTAAAATTTTAAAGAATTTGTTTCAAACTTTCTTCTGACTTACACTGGACAAATTCATGCTTCAATAACTACATCCAATGCTAATCTTACACACCGTACTACTGTCATAAACAGTCCAGCATCTTAGTATGCCTCCTGCTGTCCTGCTGTGCTGTAGCCCAGAAGCCACAAACTGCTCCAGCTAAGCAACTCAGTGGTGAGCTTAAATACAAATGTGTTTTTATTTGATCAGTCTAGTTAGAAAAATGTTTGGAGAAATCTCTTTGAGGCTTTTTGGTGGCTTTACATGACTGTACGTCACAAGCTCTTGATGTTCAGGGGCTGGATCATGCCACCGTGTACTTTTCATGAAACACAAACACACAAAAAAAATCTTCAAAAGAAAGTTCCAGCCTAATGCACTAGTTGAGTGAACAACTGCGACAGGCTCGCTATGTCGGTGTTATGTAAGGTTAAATGTAATGTATGAGAGCGGCGGCCCAGATAAATGGGGTGTGAAATCTGCTCTCTGTTTCTCAGTGAGAGGGCTGATGTCTTGGATTGGGAGGAGGAGGACAAGTTGTGCTGATCATTTCTTATTCTATTATTATAATGGAAAAATACAAATTTGAATATTAGTATATGTAATAGATATACAGACAGAACAGACAGACAAAATTGTTGGTACCCTTCTGATAAAGAAAGAAAAAACTCACAATGGTCACTGAAGTAACGCGAAGCTGACAAAAGTAATAATAAATAAAAGTTTTAATGATTCATTTTAATGAAAATAAGACACAGCTTTTGAATTGTGGTTCAACAGAAGAATTTTTGAAAAATGGACAAAAATTATGGTACCCTTAACTGAATATTTTGAAGCAATCAGTCAGTAATGGACAGTCTTGAGATTTCATTGTACTCTGCACACATTTAAAATACCCTGTACCAGATGCAGCAAAGTGGCCTCAGAACATAACCAGGCTGGTGAATGTTGGAGGACCATGTTTCACAGTAGGTACAGTGTTCTTTTCTTTGTATGATTCATTTTTGCGTCTATGAACATAGAGCTGATGTGACTTACCATAAAGTTCCAGTTTTGTCTCCCAGAAGCTTTGGGGCTTGCCAGTACGCAATTTTTTATGATAACAGTCACCGGTCGGCTTCCATTAAGTCCACTTAATCACCGCTCAAACAGTGATGGATGGTGTAATCTGACACTGACACCTTGACCTTGGAGTTCACCTCTAATCTCTTTGGAAGTTTTTCTGGTTACCATTGCATTATCCGTCTCTTCAATTTGTCATCAATTTTCCTCCTGCTGCCACATCCAGGGAGGTTGGCTACAGTCCCGTGGACCTTAAGCTTCTGAATAATATGTGCAACTGTAGTCACAGGGACATCAAGCTGCTTGGAGATGTTCTTTTTGACTTTACCTTTAACATGTAATTTTCATCTCCTGAGACAACTCTCTCCTTAGCTTTCTGTGGTCCATGTTTAGTGTGGTACACACCACGATACCAAACAGGACAGTGGCTACTTTCCACCCCTAAATAGGCAGACTGACTGATTACAAGTTGGAAGACACCTGTGATGCTCATTACAGGACACACTTTAGTTCAACATGTCCCTATGGTCAAATACAACAAATATCTTTTCTAGGGGTACCCTCATTTTTGTCCAGACTACTTTCATTAGTTTGTTTTTTTAATTCTTCCGTTTAACCACAATTCAAAAGCAATATCTGATTTTCATTAGTTCATTTTACTTTTAGTTTTTCTTTCTTTAACAGAAGGGTATCAACACTTTTTCCATGTCCATAGCCTCTCTTAATGACTCACCCACTCGTGTGTACCTCTCAAATAGTTTGTAATGCTCTCCATAACATTGTGAAAAAACAAATGTTAGGTACATAGGCAGAGACAACCATAAGGCTGTTGGCATAACTTATTAATTACTGCTGAAACGGATGGTTAAGAGATGTCAACAAAGTCATATGTTATATATGCATATTCACTACAGTGCACTATATAGCCATGGTTTGCCATTTTGTAGTGGTGTCAGAATGTCCAGTGTGCAAACTGGTTCAACAGTGAACTCAAAGCTTCCGCAACAAACAATGCCACGATGCTTCCCGTTATAGAGATTTTAAACACACTATTACACGGCTCAGTTATTAGTGTCAGAACAGTATTATGATGACAAGCAAGTGTCCAAAACCTCAATTACTACATTTTTATAAGGAGTAGTAAAAGAATGAATAGGGGTGATTTCGGACACAGACATAGATTTGATTTTGTACAATGGATCGTGTTCATCAGTTTATAACCCTAGCCTTCCCCTTTTTCATAATTATAAAAGCTGCTTAAGTGCTGGTCACATAAATCTGGCATTTTGTCATTATTTGTGAGTGCCTTTTAGAGACTTTCAGGTCTTTGTTTTTGTTTCATACTCACTGCACTGAGCAATGTTTCTAGTTGCAAGCAACTGTTTTTTTGGACAAAAAAACATATCATATATCTTGTTAAGAAAAACATAACTAGCTGGTGAACACTGTGGTTCATTTAGCAGCTAAAGAGAGGCTGATGTCTTTCAGCATTACCAGTGATCTCCTAGTAATTATAAAGAGTTCCCCGCAGTCTGTCTTAGCAAGACACTCAACACATGTTAAAGTCTTCTCTTATCACAGCTCACCGATTTACCAATAATTAGTGAGCAAATCTAAAGAGCTAATCATCTCTAAATTGTACATATCAGGATCTTTAAAGCAAACTAAAAGAATTCTTCTATTGGTTAGCACATGTTGATCAGAGTGCAGTAATCCATTAACTGGACTCAGCAAATTTTAAAAACTGAATAACCTCAGTGTAGTGCATAAGCATGACCGTGGATCATTATCTAAACATAATGTCTCGGGCTTCAATTGCAAAAAACACTTCACTTACATACAAAACTGTTATTTACAGTGAAAAGGGAGGCAAAGAAAATCACTCTGCAAAGCAAGGTTAAGAGGGAAGTTATCTAATATTACACATGAAAAACAGCTCCATCAAAAGGGGGCATGGCCTAATTTGTTAGCTTTCTTCTCCTCTTTTCATCCCTCATTCACCACATATCTAATTAGCTAAAGTCCAGTGGGTGGGTCTGCTCCACAGGATGCAAACACAAACACACATACAGAGCAGACACACTATCCAGTCCCACCTACCTCGTTTAACTCTCCCTTTCTCACCGATTTATAGAGTTTCTTAAAAACGTCCCCATGAGTCCTTCACACAAGAAATATGTGCTCCTCTGTCTAGGCAGAGCTGAGGCAGCAATAGCTTAGTACTTTTAAAACATCCATGTTTTCTGGAAGGCGAGCGCTTCACTGGGGACCTGACAGAAATTAACATTACCGTCTCTAGTGGCAACATCACAGGCTGCTGAAACGTATCTGTAGCAGTGGGGGAGTCAACTGCTCTTTCTGTCTTTCTCGTCTGCTGGTGCTGCAGGATTTCAGCCAACCAACTACAACAGCTCAGTGGAAAAGTAGCTTTTGATGAACAGTCAAACAAGTTCACACTGATGCAGCAAACACGTATCTGTTTAAGGACTATGTTTTAAAAAATGTCTTCTCTCCCGTCTCCTGCCAAAGACTGTTCAGAGAAAAACACGAGACATACGCAATGCTGAATCTGGGGTCTCATTTTTTTAAATTCCCTCTTAATATTCTTGTTGCACCAAAGCACAGCTGTTATTGATCACTGATATCATTGTTTTTCCCTTATTGCTCTGGAAGGTATCCCTTCATAGAGCACTCTAAGAAATGGGGGGAAGCAAAATCCAATGTCTTCATTTGTGAAAAACGAATTTGCGCACTCTTAAATCTGATGAACTCATAGAGAATAATCAAATAACTCTGTAGCTTCCTTTAGCTCTACCAAGTGTTTTAGCATCTTTTACCTCATTGAGCTTCAGACAAGAACAAGATTGTTTGAAAGAAATGATAGTTTGTTTGTATGTGATAGACTGATAGACTGTCCAGGGTGTACCCTGACTCTGGCCTATTGTCAGCCCCATGACTCACATAAATCTCGACATCTTCATGAGCAAACATGAAACTGCTGTACCATCATGCCTGTGAGTATTACAAACCACTGTGTTGTGTTTTGGCTTTTAATAAGCTTTTTAAGCCTATCGGCTTTGGCTTAGCTTGAGTTGGTGGTCAGTATGGGTAGGAGGAATGATTACAGCAGCCGCTGACTATCATGCAGGCACTAAAGAAAGAGCTTGGTTGATTCTGAATAAAACCATTAATTAGCTTGAGCTTTTCTCTTAATGGTTCTTTTTCATTCTGTTACGAATTCATTAAAAAAATCACTCTGGACATAAACTTACAAAAACAAAGTAACAACCCAACCATTCTTGCGCTGTGAGCCTCACACTTTAGTGGGAAAACACTGCATCAGCCATTTTGACCATGTCACTCATTGCAGTCAAACTGTCAGAGTTACCTGATGTTTCCCTTGGGTTGTTCCTCAAAGTGTTTCGCCTTTGTCATCTCCCCACTGCCTAGTGAGCTGTTGTGAGTGTGTGAAATATTTCAAATGAATTCAATTTGAGTCCTGAGCCACTAGAATAAAGACGATCATGTCAGGTAAAGAGGATTAAACTGTCTCTCCGTGCCCGTACTTCATATCAAAGGGAACAAGAGAAGAACTCTTCTCTCTTTATCCATTCTGTGCTCGTCCACAAAAATATTACCAGAGAAAATTAAAAAAATACATCTGTTATAACGCATATTGTTCTAATGGGTTCAGTGCCAGAGGTTATTTTAACTTGTATCAATGTGTTCTGTTGTTTTTAGAGCCATAAGAATATCCTAGATAGAAAACTGAGCTGCCCGAATGGGGATAATTACACTATCTGGGGATAATGGGAAATAAAATGCTCTTGAAAAGTTATTTTTCAGAGCAAAACTTGATCTTTTAGGTGTGGTGACAACAGTGCATATGCGTGTACATTTTTCTTGTTTCATAAACAACAAATCGGCCACAATTGAGGACACTGACTACATTTTTATGTGTCTCCAAACAGTAAATGTTTCGCTTGGGTTTAGCGGATCGGTTTGCATTACAGTTCAGCTAAAGGTAAAACATTTAGTGGTTAGAGATTGCGAAATAAAGCAAAGTCATCTGAATTATTTCATAAGTGTAAAATTACACCCATTCTGTGGCTGAAAGTAAAATAGCATAAGACATTTTCCAAGTTAAGGGAATGATCTTGAATAACACAGCTCACTTCTCTTGTTTCAGCCATATTTCTTCATGAGTGTAGAAGTTTAACAGCGACTCCTTTTTACATACAAACTGTATTTTGTATGAGTTTCTAGCTGGTGAGTAAGTGACATCTGGTACTGAAATTATTGATTTTGTAATATTTCCTATTAATTTTCTAGTGATAGACTGCTAAGATTTCATGTATCCTTCATATGTTTTTCTGTTGAAGGCAGGATGTTTATTTTATTGCTCCTGACGCTGAACACCTGCAGTGGGAAAGGGAACACTGAGGGGGTGTATACTCTGTGATCATATCTGATAAGTTGCTGTGTAACAGGTGGTTCTGGGTTCATTTTTGGCTGAACCCTCTTATGACAGTGGTGTTCTGTAAACCATTTTGTGCTTCTTTACTTATTATTTGCTACTTCATAATAAATCACTTAAGTCAAACAGCTGTGTAACATTATTATTATGTATCTAGGCAACAGCTGATATTTTCACCATAACACTACTTTTGGGTGTCATAAATATTTTAAACTTCAGTGATCTAAAATCTTTAATGTAAACCATTCCCACATCATGGCTAGAATTAATGAATTTGTTGAATTATGTGGCAAGCATGTGCAATAATAATTTCATCTGCCCCACATGATGAAATGATAAAACTGTAACTAAGCAAAGTTTCATTTTTGTGAAAGTGTATGTTCACTATTGCAGTGAAAAAACATTCCATAAGCTTAGAGAAAGTGTTCACACCAGTTTGAGCTTGTTTTCACTTCACTAGCTCAGCATCTTAAACTAAATAATAAACTACTGAACAAATTCCATTCTAAGCTAATTCAAATTATGTATGTAAAAATAATATTAGTCATATAGTAATATGTGAGGTGTTACTTCATGTTTTAATACATTTAGCCCGTTGTGTATTAATTTTAAAAAACTAACATGCATTTGTACATATTCATATGTTAGTAATTAATGATAAAACAGTAACTATGCCAACCAGTTTCCCTCACACCTTCCCCACACTTCCCCAAAAAAGATGATTTTATTTACACTTCATCACGCAGGTGATGACAACTGCTACCATTAATAGAACATTATCTCTAAAGCTAATATAATATAAAACACTGTCATGAGAGACAATAAATAATTACTAGACACGATTATTACAGGTAATTTAAATGAAGTTAGTGAAAACCGCAGACACACATACACTTGGTGCTTATGTGGAAGCACAAACTTATAGTTCACAATAAAGTCTGCTAATGCACCCTCCTGTGTTAGAACAAAATGAGTACTGTAGCGATTCCTTGCACTGGCTCTGAGTACACAACTTATAAAGCTCTAAACGCAACAAATGTGTCCAAACTCTTTCTAAATGATTTCGCATTTAGCATCTATTTGTCGCTGCTGGTCTGTTTTATGTTTTTTCCCAAGCAGAACCGATAGTTTACGCACATTCCACACACCAGCGCAGCCACAGTGCGTGTGTGTCACTTACCAACGACGAACCACAGGAGCGTCTGTTGCTGCAGAGCTGCCGCGGTCTGCGATCCCATCCCGCCTCTGTCTCAAAACGATCCACTGACTGACTTTGGTGCGGATGTGAAGGGGAAAACTATGTATTACAGCTCAAAGGAGACATCATGAGTGACAGGTTAAGAAATGCGTTGTGGCCGCTGGTCATTCATCCACAAAAAAAGCCTCAGCCGAAGCACCTTGCGCAACCTGCTCTCGTGTGGGGAAGCCACAACCCGACCTTGTCCCTGCTGTACGTCAACTCCCTCAAAAGTCTTCCTGTCACCGATCATTAGTCATCCAGACGTGAAACATATTGAGTCGTAAAGTCGGTGCTGCCTTTCCAAGCAGCTGTCCTCGCGTTTCCGGAGCGCGCTTGGTGAAGTGTGCAGTGTTGGAAACTGTGCTGCTGTGCGCAACGGGACGCACCAGACTGGGACCGCTGGAGCCGAGAGACTGTGGACGGGTCACTGTCTCTCTCGGGGACTGTGCTGTGTGTGAACAGTGGGGACACGGGGTTGACCAAAACATAGCAAGAGAGGAAGTGACAGTGATGATGAGCATGAGGGAGGAGACGCTGAGCTCCGTATGGTACTTTTCCATTGGTTAATCGGAGACTGTGGTTGTTCCAGCGGTACAAAGTACAAACAAACAAACAAACAAACACAAGTAATCGAATATATCTTAAACTTAATCCAAACAATCGTTGTGCCTCAGTCTGAAATATAACACGTGGCAATAGCTCTCTTCTAGTTTATTGTTTGGTGGACCACAACCTTTAAATTGCGAATTGTACTTTCCTTTCATACCCACATATAAAAGGAGATAAAACACCACATACAGAGTACACACACATCTTTATCTTTATCATGATCTACACAACATAGAGGCTGAGGAGCTTAATATGCATCAGATGTGATGTCTCCATACAGTGTGGATATTAGGACGCATTCAGTGATGCCGTAGAGTGCTGGTTTGTGCTCTGGTACAGAATTAGAGGGGTCAGAGTTGTAGGACACCGCCATCTAATGGTCATTTACAATCACACTCCCCTCAATAAGTGTTAAAGTATTTCCAAATAAATTAAGCTAACCATTAAACAGCATTGCATTGTAGAATCCATTTTGTAGTAACTACAGCATCAAGTGATCTTGAATGAGCTTGTGAAAGTTTGTCACACCTGCATGTTGGCAGTTTATCCCATCATTCCTCAGATTGGATGGAAACTGTCTGAACTGTCACTCCAGCATTGACTTGGCTGTATGCTTCAGCTCTTTTTTTTCTGAAAGGTTACCCATCACTTTACTCTCAAGTCATCCCCCCAGGGTCACACCAGTTTTCTTGTCTCTGCTCAGCCCTGTCTGCTCTACTGTGGTATTAGCCAGATGATGAACAGTGTGTGGTGTCCAGCAGTTCTGCCCAAATACTTAAATGTGAAATCATCAGACCACAGAGTTTTCATCCTCATGCTCCCAGTACTTTAAATACTGTTTGGCAAATTCCAAGTAGCCTGTGGCTCCATCTATCCACTTTACCATAAAAGCCTGACTGATGGAGTATTTCCCTTCTTGGACCTCCTTGACTGACGTCCTTATGGTTTGACATTTTTGAATCCACTGCACCTCTGGGAAAACTTGAAATGGTTTTATACCCTTGGCCTGATCTGTACCTCACCACAATGTGTCATTGTGAAGGTCTACAAAAACTTTGTTGGACTTCATCCTCAGATGTAACGGGAATTTTGGGACATTTAATACACCTGTGTGTGGCTTTGTATCTATGTCCAATCATATTCTAGACTTTTCGCAGAAAGGGTGTGAGTATCTTTTTTAAGTGATAAAAAACAAATTTAGATTTCAAATACATTTTTCTCCAAATGTATTTTCTCATTAGATGGATGGAAAGGGGCAATTTTAACAATTTCCAATTCAATTGATAAGACAATCAAGTGTGCGAAAAACGAAGTGGTGTGATTATGATAGAAACAGTTGACTATGGACCCAGCACCTTTGGTCAGTTCAATTATTTAAGGCTGTTTCCATTTTATATATTACACAGTAAAGAAATAAAAGATGACATTTTGCGGTTTGAATTATCAAACACTTTTATTTCATAAAAAGCTCATGTTTTGAATGTAACACTGAAAAACTAGGTAGTTTTAGAATCAGGAGAAATGAGTAGAAACAAATTACCCCCTCCGGCACTCCATCAGTCACACAGTTTAAGACATTGCATTTATTACATCATACAGCTGCAGCAATTTACATTAGGACTTGCACTGCGTGTGTATTCGAATACTATTCCGAATGTACCCACTTTGTTGTTTTATTTTAAGGGAATTGTAAAAAATTGTGGGAAACTTTAGGAGCAAAAAGAAAGATTTTGTTGTACATGCAGAGTCATTTAGACAGGTCAAAGCAGTAAATACCTTTCACTGTAAAACTTTTTGCCCCCACACTCCAATTTGAGCATTTTTTAAACCTTTATTTCAAAGACTAATTTAGCTGGAAATAAAAAGTATTTGTGCCTTTTGAAGTGTATAAAAGGGGTCTCTCTTTTGCTGCAGTTCACACTGAACGCAGAGTGAAATGACACATTCATTTGTATCAAAATGTCTAAAGATGACTCATCTGTGTGGGTTGGTAGAGATTGTAGTTTTAGCTAAACCTTTGTTGTTTTCTGTTCTTCTCTGCCAAATGGCTTTTTGTGGCTTTAGGATGTTACATCAGAGGCACATATGAAACTCGCAGACAACAAAAACAATGCCTGAATGGAATATCAACCTGTCAGATCATCTCCCACTGACAGACAGTGGCAGATCAGAGAAAGACAGCAATTTCTCCAGCTCTAGACCTCACAAATGATTTGATGTACAGAGGATGAAACCAGGTGGCACTGGTATAGAGCTACAAACTCTGTATAGGGAAGCAGTCAGGGTGGTTGGGTTGAGTGACAAAAACTGTTCCAATTATAAGGTCGTTTAACCTCAACAAAGCACTTATTTTAATCCAAAATATGACCACCACTATCACCACACCTAGTTAAACTGATTATGACTTGTACCAGAGGGTAGGGGAATATGACATATGAAAATTTGCTATAGTATACACATTGAGGTGATTACATGCTCTTTTCACATCCTGATTTACTTATGCACGTAAGTAATGAGTTAGACTGGGCTTTCTCCAGTCAGCAGATTTATTAACCCTCATTTACATGATAAAACCTGGTTACTGTAATTGTAGCAGGTGAATAGGAAAGTAGGATATCTCCAGGCAGAATTCCCATCAAAACCAGGTTCCTATTCCAGTGTATGTATAGGAAAATCTTCTTATCAGCTTTTTACAAATACGTATGCACATGGCAGGACATGCGGACAGGCAAAGAGTCAGTGGACAAATGATTATACAAAGCAACGCCTGACTGACACAATACAAAGCAGAACCTGGCCTAAATATGTTTAAACATATGACTATTTCTTAATTTAATACACATGGTATTTCTGCAGAAGTGATGTCCCACTTAATTATATTGGACTAAGTATAATCACAACTGCAATAGACAGAGAGCAGTGCAACAATGACTTTGGTCTGTACAAATTCTATTGTGGAACGCAGCCTGTAAACAACATTAAACTTTGTGTTGTGTCTATGAGTGCAAGCAGAAACAAACAGCTTTATGAGGCTTGTGCAAAAGGATATACCATAACTCATTCATATAATAAACTGTCCCAACCCTTCAAACTAAATCTAACATATAACAATTCATCCTGAGGAGAAAGTTTCTTGTTTTTTTTTTTGTTTTGTTTTTTTTGCAAAAAGGTCATTTAAACTCTAAACCACCAATGCGAAACTATCTGACCTGAAGCTAGTTCAGATCTGAACCTTCTTGCCACTCTTTCACTGATGCCATTTCCACTATAGGATAGTGACATCATGATAACTGAACTTTTTTTAGGTAAGAGAGGCCTACAGCTCCTTGAATGTTTTCCTTGGTTCTATGGTGACTAATTGGATGAGTCTCTGTGACCAATTTTTGGAAAACATCACTATTATTCCAAGTCTTCTTTAGTTGTAGACAGTGTGTCTTACTGGAGATTGGTGGAGTCCCAGGGCATTTAGAACTAGCTTTGCAAAACCCCCCAGACTGATCAATGGATCAACAGTTTGGTAGTCTGCAGTTTTCTACAAGTGTTAACTTATTTGTTTTTTTTGCACAAACATCATGTGGCATCACATTTGCACATTTTGCTTCAAAAATTCTAAACTATAAATACAAATATCATTATTTATTATTACATTTTATGTTAGATTCAGTCTTAATATCTGAAACTGTTTAGTATGAGATGGGGGGGTATTTTTCCACAGCACCATAACTACTTGTATGTATTAAAAAAATCTAGGTATGCTATATGTTTTAGTTGGCAAACATTTATGTTCCAGGTTTTTAGTTGTAATGTGCCAAGTAACAAATAGGCTGCTGATTTAAAACCACTGCTTGCGTTCCTGCCTGTCTTTCTGCCTGTCTCCAAGGCAACCAAGTGTAAACGTACAGCAGGAGGTGTGTGGCGACCGACAAGAAAAGGAGGTGAAACACTAGAGTGGAGAGTCTGTTAAGTTCAAAGGTTTGTTTGCCAAATGTCCACAGAAGCTCACATAGGACATGGCTGGATTAGTTCATCAAGAAATATGAAGACTGGGAATAAAACAAATGAAATTACATCAGCGCAGTAAGTAAAGATTTCACACATGTTCGTATATTAGACACTTCAGCCATCTTGACTGTCTGTTAGAGTTAGCAAACATTAAACCAGAGAGGTATCAGCCCTCTGAACGTTTTTTATACTGAACTCTACACTGCACGTACTGTCACAAGTACTGTATGTGTCCTGCAAATGTGCATCTAAACGCTCTTTAGCGTACAAGCATTTAATGCAGATGTGTGTATGTTGTGGTGACTCACCATCAGTAATAATGAGAGCGAATGATTCACATTAAACCTTCTGTTCTCCCTCTGCAAGAAGAGATGGATCATTAGAGACTTGCATCGCAAAGATAACATTAGAGTAATGAATGCACAAATAAACAGACTACTGAATACAATTAACTGGAAGAACACAGTCAGATATAACAGTGCAGTGTTTGCCATAATTTGATTTTTCCACCATACATAAAACCACGAAAAGCAAATCTGGTCTGACTCATAGAGCCAACTCTGAACTTTTCCTGTGTATTTCCTTCACATAGATCTGACAGGGAACCTGTGAACTATGGAGAGAAGTGACAAGGCAGAGGAAAGGTGGTACGGTGTTGATGAGATGCTGAAAACAGAGCTGGAGGACAAAAGTGAAGAGGTTCTGGTAGTGGAACTTGGACAAGAAGTGGGAGGTCAGGAAGAGCTGGAGGTTTCTGACACTGAGGATGTGGAGGAGCTAGGAAACACTCCCCTTATAGCCGCCTGTCGTAAAGGCTTGACAGAGGTAGGTTATTTTATCTGTATGTGTGTGTGAGAGAGAGAATTTGACATGTGGATGTTTGTTGTTGCACAGTCATGGTTCAACTCAGGTAACCTTATTGTTCAAAACAAGCATGTGACTTACCGGTAACACAGAGTGCCACATGGGAGAGACTCCCCTATTATCCCTTGCGGAGTTAAATAGGTCACAGCAGATATTCAGCACAATGTTCCCATCAAGATGTCTGCAAAAGGTGAAACATATCCTTTTTATGTATCATGTTTTTAAAAGGTGGTGCAGCAGCTGCTGAAGACTGGGGCTGATATGACCTTGTGTGACTGTCGCCAGGAGACGGCGCTCCACGTAAGCCCTCCTGAGCTCAGGGGAAAAGTGTTAACTTGGATGTCGAGGCCTCATCTGCCTCCCCAGGCACAGCTATCGCAGGCTTCCTGGCAGGGAGACTTGCACTCCTTACAGCACCTGCTGGTAAAGCTCCCACAAACACTCCCACTCAAGTGTTAAGCAATTGCAGTTGAGCAAAAAGTCAATGGGGTGTTCTGTTTGTGCTATGGATGGACAGGTTGTTTATATGTAAAGCTATATTACATCAAGAACGTGGTTTCTTTCACGTTCAACAGAACATCTATTCATTAATGCAGTTTAATAGTAATGACATGAAAAGGGTACAATGTAAATAAACTGAATGGTTGGACTGAAACCACATTCCTGAGTCATAAGCAGCAGGTCTGCCAACTTTAGTGTGTCCTTGTGTGACTTTGTGTAACTGGAAACACGATACTTATCATCAGGTGCTTTTCTAGCAGGGAGTCTAAATAACCAGCGTTATCTCAGAAATGTGTTTTTCTCACTGCTGTAGCACATTAAAAACATCATTGTTTAAAACACACATTTAATTTCCCAATTATTAAATCAATACATTGATTTATACCATGAAAGCCAAATTAAATCAGCTTCACACTGTGAGTGATGAGGTCTCAGGTGAAGTTTTTTTCTGCCAAAGCAAAAGGCTTTTAGTTTTTCTGTTTTATTTAGTTTTATCTGCGCTTTTCTTATTGATGTTAATAAATATTTTGTGAACCAGTCAGGACATAGCAACATCTGAATCAGAATATTAAAAAAAAAATGATGTTAGATAGATCTGATATATTTGTCCTAAATGCTAAACTGTAAATATTAACTCAACTCAAACTTTGTTTCATGTAAACAAAGCTATGAGTGTTTAATGTTACAGAGAAGTGCTCATTAAAGCCCAAGACAGCATTTATTGATGCTAATTAAAAGTACAGCAGTTTTAATTGGCATCAATACATGAAAATATTGTCATTAATTGTAATGAAATATACAGTTGAATTAAAACTCTTTCAGCACTTTCCATGTGTTGTGCGTGTGTGCATGTTTCAGGATCAGACAAACAGGTTGGATGTGAATGCTCCTAACAGTGATGGTGCCACACCTTTGATGCTTGCTGTCAGGGACATTGACCTGTTTGATGGCATAGGGAAATGGTTGCCATGGGAACACAGGCCTGTGGAAGTGGTCAAGAAACTGCTGGGACTCTCTGCGTAAGAAAACGAGTATTCATGCTTAAAATATCCAATATATTTAGATATTTATATTTTTTGACCCAGCAAAAGAAAAACAAACATCTTGAAATAAATCTCCACTTACATTAGTTCTATCTTCTGTCTTGACCAGTGATCTGCAGGTACGAGACCACAGTGGTTGCTCTGTGCTTCACTACGCTGCTAACATCGACAGCCCACTGAAGGAAGAGATCATTCACATGATGATTGAGAGCCTAAGTCATTCAGGTACACACACACACACACACACACACACACACACACACATACACACACACACAATTAGCATGTATTTTTTGTCATTCGCAGCTTAAATCTGCACTCCTCACTATTTTTATAATAGCAATGGATGAAATCACTGTGTATTGTCTAAGGGGTCAGTTTGGTGATGAATTCGCAGATAAAGACCCAGGTCTGCAGCTTTTTTCATGCATTTTTCACTTCATTGTTTTGCTTTTATGTTCCACAGCTTTAATGTTGTGATTCAGTTTCATTGCACACGGCCGTGGCTAAACAAACGAGAATTCCTCAGGGGTTGCTGCAGACCAAAAATAGAGCTAAAGGGACAATCAATATATTCACAAGGTGGCCAAAACCTTTAGTGCTAATGAATGCTAATGTTGCTCTGTGTGTGCTACAAGTGTGCCGTTAATGTTTGTGCATTTTTCCACTGCCCAAAGTAGTTAAAAGAAACTTACTAATGCTGCTGTGGGAAAATGTGTATCTTTGATCCTACAGTTCATGTGATTTGCTTTAGGATAAGAAGGATTATTCAGTTATTTATACATTCTTATTATTTCAAAAGAATTCTCATAATCTGATTGTAATGTGCACAAAAGTTTTTAATATTTTGTGTCAGTGCCTGTTCATTACATCAAATTAATAAATGAAGGTGCTATCTAATGAACGCTCCCGCTGCTCACTTCCTCGTGTTATCAGCCTCTAACTAGTTACTGATTCTCTTATCGGTTACTTATGTACCTGTTTACAAAGCATACATGTAGTATTCGTACGCACACCTCGAAATACTTCCTGCTATTTATGATTATGCATCAGCACAAACACTTTCTGTTGTACACACACATACAAACAACATGCCAAAGTTCATTTATAATCCTGTTTTTCTGACTAAACCTCTGCAGTTGCACTCAAAGCCTGCACTTATGTAGAAGGAAGTAAGAAAGGCTTGTTTGTGTTTTTGTGACTGGCCGCACTGCGAAGAACCTTTAAGACAGTTTGTTAGTCAGAGCTGTGTCAGGGAGAGCGTTATAGAAGCACAAAGAAGATGGATAAATAGAGATGAAAAAGACAACAGACAAAGGCAAAGTGAGTTGTTTTCAGACTTTTTTCTGCTGCTTCTAATCTCCCACCTTGTGTAAACAGCACATGGTGCAGGGGAGTGGACCCAGTCAACCTGAACTTGGGTTTAGAACTTTCTGAGACCAGCTTTTTGACCAGCTCTCAGTGGCATTAAACCCCAGACAGGCATCCATTTAGTTCTGTTTTTGTGCAGATCCTACATCCGTGTCACCTTTAGCATTTAACAGAAACCTATGTGAAGACCTGAACTCAGAATTTGAAGATTCGGACACAGAGTTGGACGCTGACAGCCTTTATACTAATCAGTGGATGGCAGCATCCCTGGCACAAACACAGATTCAGCGCCATCGCTTCCTGATATACAGCTACACTGAGGTAAGTGATAAATGCCAAACCACAAACCAATGCCAAACCAAATTATGAAAAATTTTACTTCATACTGCATCAATATGTCAAGGCTCTTGTCATTTTTAGAGAGGTTGCTAATAAACCTTCCATTTATTTTATTAAATACATTATTAAATACCATAAACATGGCTTGTGTTGTATTTAACTATGTGTGTTTGAGTGCAGACTGTGTCTGTAGCCACAATTAACAGACAGACACAAGCAGACTGGCAGTGAGTGGTCACCTAGAAGACAAATATGTGGCAGCACTAACTGGCTGTTTAGATAAGTGTGTGTGTGTGTGTGTGTGTGTGGAGGAAGGGTGCCTCAGTGTAGCTGCCATACAACCGTATTGTGTTAAAAGAACCAGGTTGGCCAGGCAGCTGGTTAGCTGGAGGGGAAGAGCAGGTGGTTAATAGGAAAAAGGTACAGTGAATCTATCTCAGAAATCCAATGACACATCTGTAGTATATGTGTGCCAGTCCCAGCTGTCACTGGTACGAGGCAGGATACACTGTGGACAGGTCTCCAGTCAATCACAGGGGTGACATACACACCTTATTTAGAGTCACCAGTAAACCTAATTACATATTCTGGGACTGAAAGGAAGCCAGAATAGCCTGAGGAAAGCCATGCAGGCGCAGAGAGCAAATCCACGTAGAAAGGGACTTGGCTGGCTGGGGGATTCAAACCCAGGTCCTTCCAGGTGTGAGGGAGCAGCACAGAAATCAGAATCATATCATTACAACAGTTATAGCTAAATTCCACACTGTGTATTATATAATCTAAAGCAAAAGCCCCAACAGATGAATGCCTTTATGGTTTGGTAGCAATGCTTTTTGGCTTAATTGTTCCATAATGGTTTCACTAAGAAAATATAAAAATAAAAATACAAGCAGCCACTGAGATCCCTCTTAGTTCCTATCAGTACCGCAGGACTTTTTAAAGACTGGATTATAATGAATGAATTGCTCTCTTTTCTTCCTTCCAGGACACTGTAGAGTCTCCAGGGTGTCCCCCTTTATCTGACCATCATAAAGGTCTCAGCCAAGGTAAGAACTTTGCCAGTGACTCCTGTGGTTTTAGTTGGTTAAAATGTTGGACTACTAATGTATTTGAGTGCTTTGTTTTTCTTTGGGAGCTTCTTGGGGGATAACTGCAGTCTAAGTCCTAGAAGATAAAATGGCTGAAGGAAAAAAATATGTTGATATGGGACTTTTTGATTACAACTATTTCAAACTGATATTTAAAGCCTATAATAGTCATGAAGTCAGTATTCTCAAATAATCTGTCAGACTAAACCACCTTCTAAAGGGAGGGCAAGGGGGCGTGACTGGATGGGAGGGGTCTCACTCACAATACGACCTCTAGGCTGGGAAACCTGCCGGTCCATCTTCCTCAGCCACAACAGCATGGTCGGGTCACAGAGAGGATATAAGCAGCCACTAAAGAAGCCAGATGGTCAAGACATGTAGAGATTACAGAGAGCAAAGGCTGAATATCTGTGATCATAAGGTTTTAATCAAGTGTGGAGAACTTAAGAAAAAAACTTAAAAAGGAAATATCTGATTCAGTCTTTCAATGTGATCTTGAAATGAAAGGAAAGAGACCTAGCAGGCTCACAAAACAGGTAATGCCATTGTTTTCTTTATGGTGAGAGTGAATTTGTTTGAGTTCATTTGTCTTTTAAACTGCTTAAAACATATTTTTGTGTCTTTATATGTTTGGGGGTTTTTTTTGGATGATGATGTAGAGTATTTAATTCTTTTGTATCAGTGATAGACAGCCATGTTTGGCTCTGCCAGAAATATATATGTAACCAAATCTCAAGCTAGTGTGTAACATTGAGAGAACACAATAGTTTTACGATTGGTGGGTGTAACTGTGTGTGTCTGTGCATGTCTGGGCCAGATAAGGGGATCCCCCTCTGCTTCCAAAACGCCATGGAAACGCTGAGAGACATCAGGCAACCCTACCAGGACGCAGGGAGGGGAAGCAGGTGGGCAGGATGAAATCTCTCAATCTTTCACACACATGCAAACACACACGCGCTCACAGACATACATTTTCACATACGATTCTTTTAAAATATCACAACAAAGCACTGATAATTTATAAGGTGACAATATCAAGCTGATGGTATAGACAATTCTGACATCACATCAACACCTGTTCATACATAACCACAAACAGCTGTGCACACATACACATGCATTTACAGTTAACACTCCCCCACCACACAGTCACTTGTATCCACAGTATACTCTCCACAGGCTACAGTCAACAACAACTGCCTTTTACTTTTACACCAACAGCAGAATAGTGTCCTCTCTAGTTACACTCACAGACCTGAACGCAGGCACCTGTCACTGTGTCCAGAGGACAACCTGTTCTCCCCAAACAGGTTAGAAACACAGAGACAGGGGGAGAGAGGGCTTTGGTGAATCAGCTCATTGTCTGTTACGTGGAGCTCCCAGCACTGAGTCTGAGCTCTCCAAGCAGAATAAAGGTCTTTGAGCAGGGCTCTAATTTCATAGAAGCAGCTTGCAGAAACAGAGAGTGATGGGAAGGAAATGAGGAAATGTTCAGTTCAGAGCACAGAAACAAAATTCAGGCATTTGTAATTTTCTTCCTACTATAATGTGGTTAATGAGTATATCTGCCCTACATAGATGTAAACTCCCTTTCTATGTAAGGCAAGATTAACTATATTAACTGTTGTCCCTTTTTTTTCCCAACAGAGGAGGATCATCTCTGCCAAGCCTGAGAGACAACAGCAGACAGTGGAGCCATGTAGATCCTGCTCTCTCGTGTGGCTTGATGAGTCAAAGGACCTTGTGTCTGCCAGTACCTCCCAGACACAGGTACACACACACAGTGCGGTAGCTGCACTTATTATTTAGGTATTTGATCTTACTTAAGAAATAAATCAATCAGTAGAGGACAGCCAGCTCATTATGCATACAATAAATAAATACATACATGCACACATGACCCATAGCTTGTCATGTGTCCTTGACAGTGCAGCACTATTTCTTTCTTCTTTATCAATTAAATGATGCATGTGTCTGAATGTAAACCACAGACTGTAGATATGAGCCAAGATCCAGGGTCTGGTTACACTTTAACTACATTTGAACATGTTTTCTTTTGCAAGGTTCCCAACCCATACACTCCTCCGGTCCCCTTGAATTATTGTGACACAAGTAATTAAGTCAAAATGTTAAAAAGTAAATGCTGGTGCTGAAAAATATTACTATTAAAACATGATTACGTGAATTTTTTGCAGTGGCAAACCAGCTTACTGTCGTTCCATATTTGTATGTTGAGTATAGGCACTGAAATGTGACAGACAAACAAATACCTAAAGCCTTGATTCTGTACTTTTCTTTCACAGACAGAGAACAAACAGTGCAGTTGCTGCATCACGATCCCTTCCTGGTCTGCTTTCTGTAGCTGAGCCCAACCAGCTCAGCCAATCAGCTCCCAGCATCATGGAACCACTAATGTCTTCAAACATTATGATGCAGGCCAGGGCGCACATCCAGACACGTACGTATATGCACAAAACAAAAACATACTAACAGCAATATGTACAATTCTTTAAATTTACTACTAATATGATCCTGTTTCAGGACTGGGCTCCCACAAGACTGTAAGTAATCAGAAGGTGAGTTGCTACTTTATCATGATCACTAGCATCACGTATTATTGACTTATTATACTTATCACTATTTCATCTATATGTTTGTCTACTTGGCCAAACACAGGATAACTTATCATCACTGCATCCCAGAACACCCAAGCTTTTGGCACCACTGGACAGGAGGCCCAGAGACAGTGCAGCTCTGCCAGTACTAAAGCATCACGTTCCCTTAAAGCCTATTAGCCAGAGCCCCCTCTCCTCTGGGACCTGGCTGAGAAGAGAGAGGTTGTCCTGGGGCAGCCCACGCACTGGCCTTCTCACTACTAAACGTGGCAGTGAGGAGAGCGGGTCCAGCAGCAGCAGCCACAGCTCCATGGACCTAGAGGATGAGGATGAGGATGAGGATGAGGATGAGGATGAGGATGAGGAACATGAGAGGGATGTACAGGAGAGCGCTTCAGAAAATGAAAAGTTGATGTTGGCCAGAGACAGACTGTTGCCACATTCGAAGGATGCAAGTTCCACTGAGGTCAATTTAGTCAGAGAGACAAAGGTGACTTGTAAAGTTCAGCTGAGGATCAGTCACATTCCGCCGATCCACATATCGGCACATAATGTGGAAGGAATCAGTCATGCAGGTGATCTACACTGCACTGAAAAGTTTCACAAGTGTCATCATGAAGTCAAAGTCAAAAATATGAATTACACAGAAGAGCCTGTTGATAATCCATCCATTATAAATTGTAACTATGCAAAAAAAGATGACACTATAAATCATATGAAAGACTCTGTGAATGATGATATGCCTATCACCTCAGACTCCAAGGAAAACAATAACAATGTGGGCTGCCTTACAGAACATGACACTGAGATTATCCATGGAATTCCACTTTATATAAAAGACAGCCAAGGTGATGCTGTTGCATGTTGTGAACAGGCCGAAGATGCAATTAATAAAGGAAGTCAGGTCCTTGGTAATGCTGAGGATGCAAAGTTAAAATCCAGCACTGCTGTGGGGAAAACTCATGTGTTTACGTCTGCTGTAAATGTGGATCCCCAGAGAGATGAAAAAATGCTCAAAGCCTTAAAGCCCGCCCGGGGCAAGGAGAGGAGAACCAGTATGAACTGTGAACGAAGAGCATATAATCAAAGTAATCAGTCGTTCAATATACTAGCAAACAAAGATCGAGGCACCATAAGTCAGAACAAGTCCAGGAGCAATGTGAAGCACTCCTCGCTTTCCACACAAGTAAAAGATAAAATCAGGAAAAGCACTGAGATGATTACAAGCAGTAGAGTGGCTACTGTAGCTAAAGTAAAACCAAAACTGAAATCTAATATTTCGCCAAGAAAGAAGGTTATTGATCATCCACAGGACAAAAAGACTAATCTTGAGGAGCTGAACAGTAATGGGCTTCAACAGCACACACCAGTGAGGGAGCTGACTAGCGCCTGGCACTTGAAGAAACTCACTGTAGCAGAGATGCCAAGGTCTAAATCGACTGTGGACTTCATAGCATACAAAGACATGTTTCAGCAGATACAGAGTGGGGACGAAGGACCAGCCATCTATGAGATGTTTGCTGGCCCAATATATGATAACCTTAGGGTTTCCAGCACTTGTGAGAAAACAGATAGACAAGTCCAGTCTTCTCTGTCTAGGAAGACACGCAAGTCCCATAAAGTCAAACACAGACCCTTAAAACGACCTCAGTGCAAACAGAGGAGAAGCCCAAAGGAGAGTAACAACAATGCAAAACTTGCTTCTCCTAGGCCCAAACCACACCTCACTCCTGTATTGAAGGAGGGTAATTCTAAAGCGGGCAATATGCCTAAAGTGGAGACAGAGTTAGGTCTCTCTGAGTGTGATGAGCTTTGTCATAATAATGTCCAGCAAAGGGCTGAAGATCATATGTCATCTATCACAGAGGAGGCTCTTTCTAGGTGTGAGTCTGAAATATTAAAATCTGTTGACAAAACACTGACTAGGCCAATAACTTCATCTAATGCTGAATATTATAGTAATATTCACATGAATGTGCAAGAAGCAACTGGGAATTCAGCAGTTCCTGAACCTGTGTTACATCAAAACCAGCTGAAGATCAACACTTGGACATCTTCTAGCAGTAGCAGCAGCAATGCCGTCATGTCTCCAGTTTACCAAAAGTTTCTGGATGAGGTGGGCAATGGGCCACTAACAGATGACCTGCTGCAATGTCTGGCTGAGGAGCTGATCTCATTGGATGAGAGGGATGTTACCATAGGCCCATGTTCTGATAACCTGGAACCAAGTAAAAAGTCAAATAGAGAAGAAGATTCAAGAACAGAGGTGGTTCCTGAGGTAAAGGTTTTAGTTAGTTAGTTACTGCTCACAAAACTAATATTTTAGACAAAGAAAGTGTGTCATTCATAATCATGGCATGGTCAGGATTATTAGCGTTTTGAAACTCTTCAGTTTTACAAAAGTGAAATATGAAGTTTAGTTTCCCTAACTATATTACAAACCTATAAAAAAAAGATATAATGAGTGTCATACAGCCAGCTATGGCCTTCACACGTAGCCTTCTCCCATTAGAGCTTCAAAGACCTTCAAAGACTCAGCCTGTTTTATATACAAATTCATAACATTCAGTACTCTCTCCATTACGTAATCATTTGTTGTATTTTATTGCAGATTGATTTAAGAGACAGTGCTGCTATGCTTGGCTCTGGTTTGGTTGTAGATGATACTATCACATGGACAAAAGGTGAAGTACTCGGCAGAGGAGCGTATGGGACAGTACGTATGCCAACTCACAATACCGAAAGCGTAAAAATGTCTCAGCAGTGTTCTTGTATTACCAATATTACTTACCACTGCAGATGAACCTTAAATATCTGAAGTATGCAGATTTACATACAGCACATAGCATCTGACTCAAACCCTGCCACCTTCTCAACAGGTATACTGTGGTCTAACCAGCCAGGGCCAGCTGATAGCTGTGAAACAAGTGTGTCTGGACACCTCTGACCCTGGTGCTGCAAAGAGGGAGTACAATCGTCTGCAAGAGGAAGTGGAGCTACTTAAAAACTTAAGCCACACAAACATTGTGGGCTTCCTGGGGACTTCTCTTTATCAGCATGTGGTTTCCATTTTTATGGAGTACATCCCAGGAGGATCCATCGCTAGCATTCTTAACAGGTTAGGTTGATTTGAAACTGACATAGCCAGAAGTCAGCTGAAGCATTGAGTTTTATTAATGCTTTAAATGTGGGCATGATGATAAATCGTCTTTCATTTGTTTAATACACACTGTTCTCAGGTTTGGTCCTCTGCCAGAACGAGTCTTGGCTCTATACACACATCAAATTTTGGAAGGTGTGGCTTATCTTCATCTGAACAGAGTGATTCATCGTGACTTGAAGGGAAACAATGTCATGCTCATGCCCACCGGTGTCATTAAGCTCATAGACTTCGGCTGTGCAAGACGACTCAGCTACCTGAACCACAGTGCTAGCAACAGTGGAGACCTGCTGAAGTCTGTACATGGTACACCTTACTGGATGGCACCAGAGGTTAATATGGAATTCTTCTCTATAAGGAGGACAGCTCTTTATTATGTCCTTTCAGTATTTTCTAAACATGTCATCTTTTCCACCTTTTAGGTTATTAGTGAAACAGGATATGGCAGGAAGTCAGATATATGGAGTGTGGGTTGCACAGTGTTTGAGATGGCCACAGGGAAACCACCACTGGCACACATGGACAAGATGGCTGCCATGTTCTACATTGGGGCTCAAAGGGGGCTGATGCCTTCCTTACCAGATGGGTTCTCAGAAAAAGCTAAAGAGTTTGTCAAAATCTGCTTGACAAGGTGAGATCTGTGCTCTCTGAGCTTATTGATTGTATGGTAGATTCTGTTTAAACGCTCACTTACCCTTTAAAACAATATGAAACTTTACTTTTTTTGATAACATTGCACATATATAACTCATAGACACATTAATTAATAAGCTGACTAATTTCCACTGTCCAATCATAATGCCAGTGACCAGAGACTTCGGCCATCTGCAGACCAGCTGCTGAAGCACTCATTCATCACCAATAATGAGACTGCAGTGAACTCTTGGGAAACACAGAAAAAGAACTGCTGTGGGCACTCAGGACTGTGTAGGTAACAAGGAGTTACACTAACAGAGAGTGAGGCAAGTGTCCCACATTCACACAGCTTACAGCTCAAGTTTATAATTAACTACGGGAAGCACTTTTGTACATTTCACACTATTAGAACCTATAAAATGTGAAGATATAGGCCAGACCTTTGCTACTGACTTTGGGTATTTCCTATAGAAGTCTTAATGTGCCAATTTTATAAATTTCTTACTTTAACATTTAGACAGTTTAAGGTCTCTGTTCTGTTTGGAATATTTAGGTTCTGCTAAAATGTCAAATATATATGATAATGTGTCATGTTACAAGCTAATTTCTGTGCCCATAATGTGAACTATAAGTCCTCATTAACTTACCTTTAGGTAGAGAGAAATTTGATATTGTGCTTACAAAGATACAACCAATACACTGCTGAACTCATCCCGTGCTCAAATCAAACTTCTTTACTCCAAGTTTAGTAACATGGACACGTATTTTGTAATAAAATCACAACAACCACAATGTATTCGGTGTCTGGGTAGTGGCAACTTTGCATTTATTTATATTTGAAATGAGAAAAAAAATAAAATAAGTGGCTCATGCTGATTTGTCCACAATTGCTGTTGTTCTGTGTGCTCAACAGTAAAACCCCTAATGAGGGTACAAACAATCCAGCTTCAGACTCATTAGGTATTATGAACTCTAAAAATAAATGAGTAACCCAGTCACTAACAGAGGGGACTGGGTCATATCAAGACTTTACAACAACAGTTAAATGAAACTGAGACGTGTTTAGGAAGTTATGTGGCTGTAAATGGAAATTCTACCAATTGGATGAGTGACACTATCAAGCACGTCCACGCTGCAGATGCTTCAAGTTTCCCACTTATCTAGCAGATCATCTTGCATATGGCCAAATTGGTCACTGTGACGAAGTGCAAACATGTTTTTGTTTTTTTAATTGTCTTATGAGTACCCTGGCTAATGATTGATTGAATAATACTTATCCTCTTTATGAGTTGACATCTGAAGGGCTTCATGTTATCATGAAATTATTTCTGAAGTATATCAAAATAAAAAGCATCATGTAAACTACTACTGTCCTTGTCGTTTTTTTGTTTTTGAGGCACAACCTTTGGCATCCAGCTTAAGGTCTACTTAGAGGTCCCAGGAAAAAGAAAGAAAAAAAAAAGCACAAATTGCATCAGTCTGTTGTCTAAGCATGTGTTTGGATGTGCCTGTTTTGCTGAGGACACTGATATTTCCTGTGATGGAAAAGCACAGTACAGCACCCTCTGTAGCTAACACACACCACTGGAATGCTGCAACCATTCACCCAATAATGACCATATAGTAGATCGACAAAATAAGAGTCTTTTATAGTTATTATAGTTATCTTGTTATACTTATAAGCAGCTCCAAACCTGAGTAGTCATGGTATAGTTTTTTTTTTTCTTTAAACATACAAAAACGTATGTACATTGATCTCCACTTCCTGTAAACAGTAAGTAAGCGTTCTCCGTTAAATCCCTTTGATTGAAACATGCAAATCATACACACAGTACTTAAGTATAAAATGAAATCAAGACAAGAAAGTATTCGAGGAGATGAAACTTTACACCTAAAACAAAACTGCATCCATCAACAGTACTAAATGGAATGCCAGCAAACATAACTTGAACTCATCTCCAGCTGGCCATAGGCTTCCTCCATACAATGGCTGAAATGTGACTCAAATTACATAAAAAAATAGAGGCAGAAAATGAAGAAAGTGCACCTTCCATGCCTTTTATAGAACCTGTAATACGTTTTCCCATTGTGAGATCTGAAACGTAGAAAAGGGCTTTTGGCCCCTGATGAAAACAGACACTCAACCCGTCCCTATCACATACACACCCTTGCACATTCCTAGACCAATATGAGGAGGAAGGAGAACCAGCAGCGACTCACTAACGGAAAGACAAGACTGAGCATCACAGCCCAGTGACAGTCAGGAAGCATAATTTTTCATATCTCATCTCTCAGTCCAACACTATTTTTCATATTTTTGCAGGTAAGTTTTTTCTGCCTTTCAGTAAAGGGTTTATCATCACATAGTTATTTTCCTAGGGCACTTAACAAGGAGGTGAGCATAGTCTTCAAAGTCTCAACTGTGGGTAGTTTGTTGCCAATTCCACATGCTGGCCAAGGCTGCAGACCAGCGGACTCAGTGTCTCTGCTCTCCCACTTCATGTGGCGATTCACTAGGAGGAGGGTACTGCTGAGAGGTCCGCAGCCCACCTGGGTGTGACAGTAGAGGAGGAGGAGAAACAAGAATAATAAGGAGGAGGAGGAGGGAAGAAAGGAGGGAGGGGGGTAGGGAGGTTAGCCAAAGAGCTGCAAGCCAGATGAGACACACTGCAGTACAGGAGAGGAGCAAAGGGGAAAACAGGGGGAAGAAAAAGATGAAGTACCTGCAGCACCAGAGCCACCCTTGGAGATTTTGCTCACTTTGGAGCAAGAAGTGGAGGATGAGGAGGGAGGGTGGTGATTGTGACTGGCATCAGGGTATGCCCTCTTGCGTGACGAGGATGAAGACAGAGAAGTGGATCCGGGAGGAGCAAGCGTCATCCCTTCCATGCTGACAAGCCCTGGAGGACCCCTTAGCAGGACTCCTCCACTACCTGGAACCTCCGGACCCCCTCGTCCATTGCCGGCATGTGTGTGAGGGTGACTGTGCTTGTGGTGGCGATGGAGGTTGTGCTCTGCTCCACGATGTTTCTCCTTGCCAACCAAGGGGCTGGAATGTTTACTCTTGTTGTTGCTGGCTGCAATGCTCTCATCTGATGAGCTGTGGCGCTCTGATGATGCAACTTTTATCTTCATCTTAAGCTCGTCTTTGCTCGGCTGTCCACTTTTATCTAGCTGGGTGCTGCCACCAGACACAGGAACAGCCATGCGAAGTTTAAGTGAGCTTTTGTCCCGTTTGTCACTCTGGTGTCGTCTGTCTTGCCCCAATGCGGAGGAGGAAGGGACTTTAATTTTCAGTGGGGAGGCTGTGTTGTTGCCTCCACCACCACCTCCATGGGGCATTTGCTGTGGCTGTGAATGCTTTCTGTGGTCTACTTGGCTCATAGTCAACGGTGCATAGATAGAAGAGGAGGACATTTCCCCCTTCACATCGCAATCCATTACTCCTCCATGCTGCTCCTGCCTTCGTTTCTCCCCAGCAACAGCCAGCTCTGTAGCATGTTTCTCTCTGTATTTGTCCAGAGAAAGCTTCTGAGCAGGAGATGGTTGTCGTGGAGGAGGATGAACTGGTGGAGGGTAGGCAGACTGAGGTGGGGGCTGATGCTTGCCCACTCCACCCCCACCAGCTCCCTTGTGTTCCTGTTTGAGACTGTTGAAGTCTAGCGTTTTCTCAGTCCTGTATACTGAAGCATGCTGTAGCAAAGAGGAAGTAGAGGTCTGCAAGGACATTGTCTGCTCTTGATGAGGGATGCTGAGGGTTTCCTGTTTTAAACAGCTGGAAGAGAACCCTGCTTGGCTCTGGTTTGCCTGGGGCCACTCACTTTGGCTAACTGGATTATATGTGCCAGCCATGGTGTCCAGAGACAGGGTTGCACCTGCAGATTGGCCAGGCATGGGCACAGTGAAGGTGGTGCCAGCTTTGGAAAAACTTGGGTTGGAGGAGAGTCCAGGAAGTGAGGGATCACCTTGGAGCATAGAGGGTCCAGCAAATGAACCGTCCGTCACCTGGGAGCTTTCAGTCTTAGGCTTTTTGGCTGCTTGTGTTGCCTAGAGGGTAGTAAGAGATTTGTAAGACTGTGATAGTTTGGCATTAGATACGTTATTAAAGAAATAACTTGAATGCATCTTTTTTTAGAGCATTAACACTAAAGTTATTTTTTAGACACTGAATTATCCAGTAGAATTCTATGCAGTTATGAAATACAGATTGCTAATGTGGGAATAAGCTTCATTAGGCCATCTTCTGGCCTTTATTAGCCTTGTGACAACAGGATTGGGTCCTTTATCATACTAGTTATAAAACTACAATTATTACATTTACAGCAGCAAATGATATGATCTGTCAGTTTAAAGAGTAGACTTTATCCGTTAGTGACATCTAGGTATTTTGCTACACTGCTACAAAAATACACTGGGTGCACGTTCATCATTCCTATACAGACATTTAACTTGTTTTCAAAACTGTATTGTCATTCCACCTTTCTAATGGTTAAAACAACTGTATACAGTAATATTTCCTACCCTCCAGTTACGTATCCGCTTTAGCCGGCTTGGAGTCTTCTCTAGAATCTGCAGAAACTCATGGGTCAACTCTGCAAGTAAAAGGCATGCATGCTGTCAAATAATCTCAAATTCTGCTGTTGTATTAACACAAAGCAACTGCTCTTATAATTTATGCATTTTAATACTTACAAAACATAACAAACTGAAGACCTTAGTTTAACAAATATATAGCAAGACATAAATATCTGAAATTCCTGGGGGGGGGGGCACTCAGACAAAGCTAAAATTTATATCAACTCACCATCAAGCAGCTCGAGAGTGACAGAGCTGTCCACATACTCCCACCAGTGTTTCCCATCAGTGGAAACTGGTATCTCCCAGTTGGACCACTTGCATGCCAGATGGATACACACGCAGGCGATCACTGTGGGCTTGTATTGGAGGCAGAAGGTAGTGAGGTGTAGACTGTATAGTGTGTGAGGGTATGCGCAAATAACGTGAGTGTGTGTGAATTTAAAAGTGAGCGAGAGTGTGTAAGTAAGTATATGTGGAAGTGAGTTGACAGGGGCCAGTTGTGGTCACGATTGGTCCCACATATGGAAAAGAAAGGGGAAAAAACAAAAACAAAGGGAGCAGACAGCTTTAATTTACTGATGACATTGTTTAGTAAAACACAGACCACAATTTAATTGTGGTGATGCATTAATTCCCATTTAATAATGTCCTTGATTTAAATTCTGCTAACATTCAATAACATGACAGATTTAGTGCAAGAACACCATTCTTAATGTGCCTAAACATAACAATCAAGTCAAGAGAGTGATTTATATTTCAAGGAACTTGGCTGGTTTAAATGTCGGAACAACGAAACAAAAGAAGTGGACATGGGGTCATGTGCAGTCTTCCTATTAGGAAACACAGTGAGCCCTGAGGCCTCCCAAGTGACAGTTGCATTCTTATACAATTGGCTGCCTCTACAGTTCTGTCCGTATGGATCTCTTAGTTCGGATGGTGTTAAAAGGGTTAAATCTAGTGAGTTGTACCAATTAAATACAATTCAACAGCAGTGTCAGGGGTACACCATGCATGTAAGGACCTTCTTAAATTAAATCAATGCTAACTCACCAATGACTAAGTGGGGGAAAAAAACGCATGAAGGATAATGCAATTGTATGTCACAATTAGACATCGCAATATATTAATTTCACAAAAAACATACAAATAGTTACCATCCAAATATCAACAGCTAAATATAAGTACTACATCACAATCAAAGGTTTTGAGTTTTTGTTATGAAGGAAAAGAAAAGTTCATTTTTGATTTGGTTTAGATATAAAAGATGTTTCCCACATTTTTTTCCAAAAAGCCACAAATGCACCATGAATATTGAGTAAAATCTTGTCTACATTACTTAATGGCACTTTACTGACACCTTGTGTCAGCTGTTGATAAAAACAAACTTGCCACAATTTCACAACTCTACATTTGATAAGAGCAGGATGGTAACCTTGCGTAGGAAGACAAATACAATGCCTGGAGTCTGGGGGGGCCTTATTATAACTGTTTTAAACAAAGTTGTCAATAAGTCAATATAGGCAAGCACTGGGCTAAGACCCCATCCCTAATAATCTATATGCTGATGTAGGTGTTGAAAATTATTTCAAACATTATAAGTGTGAGTCTTCATTACTAAATTTAATTAGTTTAGTTGGTTTAGTTTATTAGTACTGAGCTACTTTAAGAACAGTCAACAACAGCTCTAGTTTCACTACAGCAACACCATCAGCATCCAGACACTGTCATGATTTGAAAAGTTGGAAACAAAGACATTTTTACCACCACCACCAACAACTTTAAACAAACCCTTTAAGGACCAAGATTTTCACCTAAAATACATTTCAAGCAGGGCATTTTAGAATTATAATCATCGAATTTTGATCAGTGCATAAGAGATACCCAGTGGCTTACTTATACACATTACATATTCTCCAGGTCCTTAATGGGTCACTACTGGGTCTTTCACATGAGCTACATGTATGTAAGAATGTTGTAGAACTGGAAAAAATGTGCATTTAAAGACATGTAAATATTGCAAAAGCTGAAAATATCTCAGGATAATGCATTCTGAACAAGTGGATGGAAAAAAAATGTAAAAATGAATTTGCGGTACTTACCAGAAGGACCTCTACGAGAAATGTTTACATCTGTGAAATCTTTAGCTGCTATTCAGGCTACCAAAGTGTCTTTCTCTTTTAGAATTATGCACTTTTTCGCAACCGAACAAACATGTGGGTTTCAAGCGCACCACTACACTTCACATATTGCATTCAACCCATCTGTGCCAACACGTGGTCCCTTGTACAATACACCGCACTGCGGCCGGGGCCGGTAACGCTACAAGCCACCCTGTCCCACTTCCTTTGAACAAAGGAGGGGAGCTGAGGGAAGGAGGCAAGCGTCCCAACAACCACCAGCGCAAGTAGGGCCCGTTGGACACTGAAAGGGTACCCTGCATTAGAGGAAGCTATGGTGTGCAGTCAAAGTGCAACAAAGGAGGGGCAGGATAACAACCTGTTGGTAGCCATGAAATAGGAAGTCTGTGCCAGATCCTTGCTTGCTGTAGAAGACAAGGAAGAAAAAAAACAGGGAAAGAATAATTATCATTTCTGCAAGAAATGAAAAGCATTTTATTATCACTACCTTTTTTTACTTTGTTTGCATTGCACTGATTAAACCAAGACGAAGACTAAAACACTAAATGACACTACAGTTTGGAAAATTCTGTTAAGATTTGTGACAGTTCTACATTAAGCCTAAAAACAGAGTTGAGGGATTATTCAATATTGTTAATTATGTTGAGTACAGTTATTGTATGATTTTACAAATATTCAGTTTAACAGATTATGATCATTCCCAACTTATTAAAAAAACAAAAAAACAAAAAGTGAGACACTTAACTGAAGACCTTGTACTAGTACTACTTCATGGTCTACAATTTTTACAGTTCAGTCTTGGACTTGGTTGTTTATGTGCTGTGCCATACAACAAACTCAAAAGAGCATCAAAACAACAATATGTGTGGTCATGTAACCATTATAACAAGGTTTTCACCCCACTCCCGACTAGTAAAAAAGTGGGACAAATATGAGCAGAGGACACAAAGAGCAAAGAAGGAAGCCTCTACCTCGCACTAGCTGGGAACATTTCACCACATCAGTGTGTGGGTGATCAATAGTTATTTCAAAGCCTGGAACAAAATACATGACAGGTGAGTTCAACACAGACACAGTTGGGAGGTGACATATCATTTTATAATTAAACAAGCCTAGTTGTCATTATAAAAACTGTCAATTCAGATTCTAGTAGGCAGGAATGCTATATTTCTGAAGAACTGTACATTAATGGTTAATTAATTACTTTATGAATGGTACTAAATATATTTCCCTTAATGTACATTTAGGGCATTCAACTTAGTTCTGACATTTTTATTTCTCAGTACACAAATTAGGTATAGAGCCAAAATAAAATGCTACACAACTGTGAATTAGAAACTAAATTAGCAAAATCAAAACAAATAAAAAATCCCCAAAGCTTTATCAATACCATACCTAATGCCAGCAATGAGTGAATGGCATGTCACTTTTACATGACTTACTAAAATATATTTTAGTACCGTAGCTAATAAAACACTAAACAGGCTGTGATTAATAAATTCAACATTGATAAAAAGCACTTCTCCTTTAATGACAGAGATAAACCAATAATAATGATTATGATAAGCAACGTGCTCTCTCTTTCACATCAACCACTCCACTCACCACTACTTACCGAGGGTCTGCAGCACTATGGATTCAAGTATCACCAGCTCTTGAGCTTGCTGGAGGTATGCCTGAAGTTTGATACAGTTGTTACAACAAAACTTTAATGAGTCTATTAATTGGTCTCCTAACAACTGTTTTAATTGGCAAAACTCCAAATGGAGAGGCCATGTTGACTGTTGCTGTAAACATTTATAGGTCAGTTACACACAATTAGCAGGTTAGATGGGTAAAAATAAGACTCTTAGTACTGGCAATGTGACACAGCCCGTTAAACGCTATACATAAGAAAACCAACCAAACTTACTGAACTGAAACTTACTGTAACTCACTTTTCTAAACTGGTTTAGAGAAGGGGAACTTTCAGCGATTAAATATAGAAAGAGTTTCCTGAACTTACATTACTTTTTGTGTCAAGAGGTGGCTCTTGGGGATTGAGGCATGCATGTGCAACTTTGATCACATGTTCGAGTTTCCGAGGTTGCTCTTCCACTTTTGCAGCCAAGAATAGGGTGGTTGGAGAGATAATCTGCATAAAAGCATCATACTATTCAAATATGTAGCAAACTACCAATGAGATGCAATTTCTACCTCAGCCTACATAACATGTGACAGCAAGGCAAAAGCACGTTATGTAAAAGTTAAAATACTTACATTTCTATGGAATTTGGTGAAAGAGTGGTGCATATAAAATCTATGCATGTAAACAATAGCTGTATTTATTGTTAATTGAGAGCTGGAAGGTGGGTCAAGGAAAACTGTAAAGTCACTCAGACTCAATCACGCTGTCACGCAAATTGACACTGTAAGTTAACTTAATGTTGTTAGATTTAGCGTTAAACAAGATTTCAAACAAACTTCAGCCACGTATCAAATTTCATGGTCAAGCGTTAAAGACATTCATCGTTATTTAATAATCTAAACCGATATTATAACGGTGTAAAATTTTTATGTGGACAAGGAGCTAGCAACAGCTGCAAACTAGCCTGTTGGCCTTCAGACGTCAACTCTTAGTTTTACAGCGAAGCTAGTGAAGGTTAGCATGCTAACGTAAGCGTTATCTAAATTAACGTAGACGCACTTTTGCGACTGTAATTGTTCTTATAATTATTATAATACACCAATACTCTAACAACTACGAAAGCAAAGCATGTATATCGGAAAAATATCGAAACCTTCTCTATAACCCAAGCAGTCACTTTAAAATTAGCTAACAGCAAAGGCCCACTCCGACGGTTAGCGCCATGTCTAAACTAACGTTAGCTAACGCTACTTCATCTCGGGCCGAGGTATAGTTGTTTACAAAGGATACACGTTAAGTCTCTGACCCATATCTTGGATCAGATTCGCCGCTTGTTGACGGTAGGAGAGCTCCCGATCTGGTTCTACTCCACATCGGCGGGACGGCGTGTTTTCGAGCTGCTCCCGGGTGAAAAACCATTTCGACGAAGACCCCCGGCACGCCGCCATTGCACTCCAAGGTTCATTTGCGCATCAACAGAGCGGATGTGACGTTGTAGTCGCACAGGAAACCACGTCTTCTTCGATGATGGGACCATGGTGTATACATTCTTAAATATCATAAACAAGTTTATATATCTATGCTTAAATATCACTTTTGCTGTTTTATAAAATGCATTCCATTTACATTGTATTGTTTTTTTCGTTTTATTCACATTTGATCAGCATTGTGTGTAGGTAAATGCCTTTTGTAGGAACCAATTTTCCATAATTACCTCACATGTTTGGGTTTATTCATTGTTAAGTGAACAGTGACTGTTTCACAGTGACACATTCATTAAACATCCTTTATTAAATCAGCCACGCATGTGTTATATGTAATAGTGTGATTAAATGCAAATGTATCGATGAAAACACAGGTAAAACATTTATGTTACACTCTGGGGTAAGTTGTTGTTATTGAATAAGGTTAATACAGTATTGCCTTATTGTTAAGGCACAACAATAGACACTCCACAAGTGGCCTCATGGGCAGCATATATAGTAAGTATTACATTTTTAATAACAGTATACATAACGTGTTTGTTCCAAAAGTTGACTCATGGATTTGCAAAATAAAAAAAGATTTTGTTCATGTAAATTATATCCACTGTTGTTCATTCACAACATCATTGTCCATTTTCCCTTCTCAGAGGTTGTTGTGTATTACATTAAAAAAATCTACATTAATTTATTTAAGAACCATCCAAATATTTGAATAATGACATTGCACAAACACCGGGTGTAGCAGTTTCATGTTACTCAAATTGCTCTTGTTTCAGGCCCAGAAATTCCAGCGCATTTCCAGCAAGTAATTTTTCCTGCAATGATAAAAGAATACACATCACATTGGAACTGGAACTGACACAGACACACAGTACTTTAAGATTCATGCATTAATGCTAAAAGATAAAGCAAAATAAAAGACATTTATCTACTCCAATGTCTTTGAGATGGCTGCTAATATTCTAGACTACTTGTTGGACTACTTGACGCCGTGCAGCCACTGCCCACCACAACATGTAACCAGTAGGTTATATTAATGCTGTAACTATGGTCTGGTCTATGGTACATTTAGCAGAAGTAGGGTATCCAAATTGTTCACATGAGAAAAGGAAAGAAAAACAAATCATTACCTTTAGAGTCTCATCAAAATCTTCCATTGACTCAATCAGTGATCCAGGCTCCAGCTCACCCAAGGGGAAAGGATAATCAGTCCCCAGCATCACTTTATCCTGAAAGAAGAATACATACACTCAGAAATTCAGAGCAAGGGCAGTGTCTGGACACAAAAAAAATGCAAACACAAGCTTACTTCTCCAATAACATCAATGAGCAACTTCAGAGAAATTGCATCATGAACCAATGAGTCTGTGTAGAAAGAACCAAGGTATTTCCGTGGACTGATCTTGTTGTCGACTGCACAGAGGTCAGGACGGACTTTGTGGCCATGTTCAATTCTGCCAATCGTGAATGGAAAAGAGCCACCTGTAAAATGACTAAAAGGTCATATAACAGTACACAGCACCTTAAACTGACTACAGAGTAGAAAAAGTTATAAAAAATATATTTATATATTATATTATTCTGCTTTGACTTCAATGTACTACAATTAAAAAATATAGGCAACATCTGGTCTCTGTTATACCTCCATGAGCAAAGCAGACCTTCAGTTTTGGAAATTTCTCGAAGATGCCTCCAAATACCATAGAACAAATAGCGGTGGTTGTCTCTGCAGGCATTCCTTTGTCAAGAAAAGATAGAATATGATTTCTTCTTCTTTTTGCTGTTTAATTAAATGTGTTGTTATTGAAATATAGCATGAGTGGGTTGAGTGGAAGATGATTTCAAACAAAAGGGAGAATTACTTGATGCGCAATTATTCCGATACTTTCATCAGTCATTTCAGTGGTGGTATAGTTTGTATAATGGTGCTGCTGGTTTACATTTTCAGGCACAGATAATAAACTATGGATCAGTTTCAGTCACTTCAGACAAAGACGTGGTCACAAAAATAAAGTTTGGCATGTATCAATGGTTTTTAGACCAGGGCAGACATTCAGAATCTCCTATTCCTACTTTATCTCCCTCACCTACCAGCCAGGGCAGCCAATACTTAGCCATCCTCCCATCTGTCTGCATGTCCCATGGGTGCACAAATATGGAGCAGTCCAGCTCCTCAGCTGCCTGTGTGGATGACACAGAGCAAGGTCATTATTATTCAATGCACGCAAAGTTGAGCAGTGAATACAAAGGAATGTCACTAGGTCTAGCCGGTGAATTGTAAACACATTTGCAAGTCACGAGGAATATCATGTTATAAGCATATATAGTTATATACAATGTCTCACAGCATAGAAGGGGAAGAGCTCAGGGGCGTTGAGGTCCCAGTTGTTGATATGTGTCCCAATCTGCACCCCAGGGAATCCCAGCTCCTTCACACAACGCCTCATCTCCAGGATGGCCAAGTCAGGGGCTTGCATGGGCACCGTTCCCAGCCCCACAAACCTCTTGGGGTGGCTTTGCACTGTCTGAGCCAAATCGTTATTTAAAAGGGCACTGAGATCCAGTGTGTCATAAGGCTTGGCCTGCAATCCAAAAATAAGTTCTTAAAATCTGTACTTCATTTTAATGTTGATGTAACTGTAATTTAACCAGTAATAAAACATAATACTGTAATACTGTTTTGCTCTTACCCAGTAAGAGAACATCACGGGAACAGTCGAAAGGGCTTGAACTGTTACTCCTGAAGGCAGTGAACAGAAACAGAAGATTTCAGGCACTAATGACAACAAACACTCCAACATTTGTTTGTTTTTCATATCTATGTGTATACCGTGCTGATCCATGTCTCGTATGCGTGTGTATGGATCCCAACAGTTTTGCTGAATCACTCGGAACAGCTTCCCATCCTTCATCATGTTTGCCTCCCCCTGGAACACCAGTCACATGCACAGCTGATTGTAATGAAACTGTCCATAGACACTCTATCATGGACTGTGGCATCTTTGCATGTATTTTCTTGGTTCCTTTTTATTTATGAGGATTGTTTATGATGTAGAATTTTTCAGTGTCAAGAGATCATGTGATTTTTAACATAACATTATTAAAAAACTCAACCACATGGTGGCAGCAGAGGACTGATTCATACATAATATGCGAACATTGATTTACATTTTGCTTTTTTTTTTGACAGAAAATTGTGTGTTTATGATGCATAATTAAACATAGAGCTGAACACAAACAACATTTCTATTTCATAGTTGCATATTGTTTGCATGTGTGCCGCATTTAACTATTCATCATCATGTGCAGTCAGCTGATGCCATAAGCTCAGTAAATGTCAGACATGAAAAGTGGCATTGGCTTTGCAGTTGCCACACTGCTCTGTGTGCTGCTGCTCTGCTGATGCAGAGGCACCATGCTGAGTTGTGCAGCTGCTTGCAGATCCTGGACCAGCCTGACAGGACCACATGATGAGGTGCAGGCGGGAAGAGCCTGCTGTGTGCCCAGAAAAGTAATGTATGCAGTACAATTGCACAGGTACATGAATACATAAGTACTCATAAGAAAAACAAACAAGCAAAACAAAAAACAAAGTAACAAATAGTGACTCACCTTGCAGTGATGGTGGAGCTGGACAAACCCATCATATCCATATCTCTGAAACACAAGCAAAACATCATCAGTTGTTTTGCAGATTATAAACATTGTACATACAAACATATAACATGTATATGATTAAATAATAGGTGTATTTTATTTTAATGTGAAAGTGCTGCATAAAGTTTTGCCCTAAGTGCCTGGATAAAAATGTATTTTGTTATCCCATCTGTGGGGGTTTAATCTTCATCTAAGAATTATCCACTCCAATGCCCAGAATGCCATCTGAGGCTGTTGACTCTGTTGCATACTGATAAAGCTGCACATGATCTACCTGAGCAGTAAAGTCAGTAACCCCATTTCATATCCCTGCAGATCACCTAGACTGTGCACTTCTGTGATGGCACAGAGAAGCTTCAATTTCAAAAACATACAAAGTGGATTGTACAACCTAAAATATTTATACATTATATATATGCTGTATATATGTATTGCATTAGCTATACCAGTTTAAAAGATGAGTTGATAAGAAGCTATCATTAATATATTAGGCACTTTATGGATATTTTAAATGTATGAGAACGTCTAGAAGCTTGTAAAACAAAGTTTGTCAGTATAAACATTTGATATGTTTTCTATGTTCTACTGTAAATACAGTATGGTTTTATGAGATCTGGAAATCAAAGCCTCCCACCTTTTTTGTGTTTGTGCAATAGCTTTCTACTTTTTGAGATAACAAGGTCAAGAGGAAAGCACAAAATGTATCTAGTGGTGATTTCTTTTATTTATTATATTCATATGTCATTATTATTATCATTTTTTCATGCAGAGCAGTGGGAGCTATATATATCTATATATATATATATAGATATATATAGAAAGACAGTCATATATATAGAAAGACATCCGCAGCCTGTGTCTGCTGTCCAGCACTAAATGTGTGAAAATCATTAGCTA